>JACEEZ010002275.1:452500-475000 GCA_016584305.1 Chionoecetes opilio
GATAAACAGTGAAGTCCAACAAGATGAGTTGATGAGTCATGGGAAGAGAGAGAGAGAGAGAGAGAAAAGAAAAGAGGAGAGAAGGAGAGAGAGAGAGGAGAGAGAGGAGAGAGAGAAAAGAGAGGGGAGAGGTTTATACATCCGGTCCTAGAAAGGAGATTTTGCCAAATTTTTGTGGCCAGAACTTTTATTACTTGCCTTTTTTTTTCCCTTAGGACGCGAAAGGTGAACGGCCGTGTGTGTGTGTGTGTGTGTGTGTGTGTGTCATTCACCCATGGTCTTTTGGTCTTGTTCACGCGTAACGGACTCGCGATCGCCATATTCACCCTCGTTGTGCGAGTCTGGAGCTCATTATTATTACCAATCTTAGGGTAATGCTGGGACCCTCCCCCCCCCCCCCATCCCCTTGCTCACGAGGGACAGTAACCGCCCAAATTTGTCTGAAAAATCCCGGGGAGCAGTGAGGATTCGAACCGAGTACCACAAAATGGCAGGCCTGCACCCTATCATTTTGACCATCGTGCTGGTAAGTAAGTTGTGTGGTGTGTTGTGTTGTGTGTGTGTTGGGGTTTTTTGGGGGTGTGGTTTTTGGGGGTGTGTGGTTGGGGTGTGTGGGGTGTGTGTGTGTGGTGTGGTGTGTGTGTTGTGTGTGTGTGTGTGTGTTGTGTGTGGGTGTGTGGTGTGTGTGTGTGTGTGTGTGGTGTGATCAGTGTTTGAGCAAGAAGTATTTTTGTAGTAGCAGTAGAAGCAATAATAGTAGTAGTAGTAATAGTAGTAATAGTAATAGTAGTAGTAGTAGCAGCACCAACAGTAGTAGCAATAACAGTACTACCAACACACACCAGATAGCCAACAACTCCCCAGAAAACCGTTTACCATGGCAACCCCCAAACCCCCTTTCCCACCACCTAAACCGCCTTTCCCCTATAAGTTAAGTCCCCCCCACCTACCCCCTCCTTCCCCCCCAAACTGCACCCCCTCACCTCACCCCCCCATTTCCCTTCCCCAAATATAGGTAAAATCCCCCCCATCCCCTCCCCACAATAGGTAAATCCCCCCCTGCCTTCCCCCCTACCAGTAAGTCCCCCTCCCCCTCATATAGGAAGGTCCCCCCTCCCCCCGCCTTAATTAATAGACGGTCCAGGAGATACCTTTAATTTAAGCGGTATCTCTTTAATTAAGGGGGGAGAGAGAGAGAGAGAGAGAGAGAGAGAGAGAGAGAGAGAGAGAGAGAGAGAGAGAGAGAGAGAGAGAGAGAGAGAGAGTTAATTAAGTCTCATGCAAATTCTCACTGCTAATATATGGGAAAACTTAGCTGTAATTAGAGAGATTATTTGCTCTCACGCACTCACTTCTTATCATAATATCACCTCCTCCATATCAAGATAACACACATACACATACACACACACAGTTTACTACGTGTCAGTGAAAGTATGTGTAAAACGGCGACTTTAGTGAATGAAAGATCGGCTACAAATAAGGTCGAAAAGGAAGATTATTGGGGGAGCGCGCGCACACACACACACACACACACACACACACACACACACACAGTCACACACACAAGCAAGAGTAGTAAGCTTTAAAGGGACTAAATTTTGGAGAGAGAGAGAGAGAGAGAGAGAGAGAGAGAGAGAGAGAGAGAGAGAGAGAGAGAGAGAGAGAGAGAGAGAGAGAGAGAGAGAGAGAGACTTGCTAGACTGTTTACATTTACATAAACAAATAACCAGTCTCATTGCAAACCTGTAAATGCAATGACCCTCAAATTAAGCTTGCATCTTTCCAAACCTGCTTCCAAACCTACACACCTGTTTTTGACCTTCCCACACCTACTATTGACCTTCACACTCCTACTTCCAACACTACACACCTGCCTTTGACCTTCCTTCACCTATACATAACCTTTAAACACTTGTTATGACCTTCCAGTACCTAAAAATGACCTAACATCTACTTCCAACATTTCACACTACTTTTGACCTTCCCACACCTGTTTCTGACATTCACACACCTGCTCATGACCTACCCACACGTTTTTAACTTTCCCAACACACACACACCTGTCTAAGCCTGTGAACTTGTGCTTGAATTTATTACTGTTGTTTGTTTATTACATGGGTGTGATTAAAAGTTTGTAGATACAGATAAACAGATAGATAGATAGATAGATATACACAGTTGAATAGCCCTCTCTCCCCCTCCTCCTCTCTCACCACCACCCGTAGTCAATAACCTCTCTCTTCTCTCTCTCTTCTCTCTCACACACACACGGCTGACTCACACTGACATTGGCTGAGGCATACTGGTGTGTGTGTGTGTGTGTGTGTGTGTGTGTGTGTGTGTGTGTGTGTGTGTGTGTGTGTGTGTGTGTGTGTGTGTGTGTGTGTGTGTGTGTGTGTGTGTGTGTGTGTGTGTGTGTGTGTGTGTGTGTGTGTGTGTGTGTGTGTGTGACCAAAGTAATGACAGCTTTAAGGTGAACGCCCAGGCAAACTGCAGATGTCTGGATACCGCAAAGACACACACACACCCACACACACCAAGCCTTTTAACGTAACAGTCTGTCTGGAAACTCCCTTAATGTCTGTCTGGCTGTCCAACACTCTCTCTCTCTCTCTCTCTCTCTCTCTCTCTCTCAATTCCATGTCACGCCTGCCTACACACACACACATGTAACTAGCATCCACCACCACAATAACCACAACAATGATAATAGTAGTAGTAGTAGTGATAGAAGTGGTAGTAGTAGTAATGGTAGTAATAGTGGTGGTGGTGTAGTAGTAGTAGTAGTGAGTGATAGTAGTAGTAGTAGTAGTGATAGAAGTGGTAGTGATAGTAGTAGTAATGGTAGTGATAGTAGTAGTAATGGTAGTAATAGTGGTGGTGATAGTAGCAGTAGTGATAGTGATAGTGATAGTAATAGTAGTAATAGTAGTAATAGTAGTAATAGTAGTAGTAGTAGTAGTAGTAGTAGTAGTGATAGAAGTGGTAGTGATAGAAGTGGTAGTGATAGTAGTAGTAATGGTAGTAATGATGGTGGTGACAGTAGTGAGTGATAGTAGTAGTAATAGTAGTAGTGGTAGCAGTAGTAGTGGTGGTGGTGACAAGAGTATCATAGTAGTAGTAGTAGTAGTAGTAGTAGTAGTAGTGGTAGTAGCAGTAGTAGTATTAATAATTGCAGCAGTAGTAGTAGTAGTAGAAGTAGTGTAGTAGTAGTAGTAAGAAAAAGAAAGAAAAGAGGTAGTAGTAGTAGTAATAGTAGTACTGGTAGTAGCAGTGATGTGATAGGAATAGTAGTAGAAGTGGTAGACGTATTAGTAGAAGTAGTTGTTGTAGTAGTAGCAGTAGTGGTGGTGACAAGTGCATCTAAGGATCTGTGCATCTATCACATTCTCCCAGCTGGCCACTCCCTTTCTCCTCCTTGCCTCTGCCCTCCTTTATGGCGGCGGTGATGGTGGTGGGAGTGAGGGGAGAGTTAAGATGAGGGAAGCATAGGAGGGGAAGGGAGGGGAAGGAAGGGTAAAGACGAGGGAGCCATAGGAAGGAGAGGGGAGGAAAGGAGGGAGAAAGGAGGGAGAGAGAGGGGAAGGATGGGTAAAGATGAGGGAGGTGTATGAGGGGAAGAGAAGGGAGGGAGGGAGGGAGAAAGAGAGGAGAGGCTATAAGAGAGGGGATGAAAGGCGGCGAGCCATTGGGAGGAGAGGGGAAGGGAGGGGAGAGAGAAGAGAGCTACAGGGATGGAGAGAGAGGGGAAGGGATGAAGGGGAGAGGGGGGGAAAGGCGACATTTTCAAGGGTTACTGGCATGAGTTTGAAGGGGATAGTCTCTCTCTCTCTCTCTCTCTCTCTCTCTCTCTCTCTCTCTCTCTCTCTTTCGTATCAAGTTATTCTGAGTTTGTTTTTCGGGAAGCTTTGTACTTACAAAAAGAGAGAAGAGAGGAGAGAAGAGAGAGAAGAAGAGAGAGAGAGAGAGAGAGAGAGAGAGAGAGGGGAGAGAGAGAGAGAGAGGAGAGATGGAAAAAGAGGTTGAAATAAGAGGCATATCTCACCTTTTAGTATTAAACTACATTCTCTCTATATATCTCTCTCTCTCTCGCATTCTAGTACATACCAATAATAAGATACGATGTGTACATTATACGTGATCTCACACACACACAATGATTACGGTGCAGCCACATGATGTCAGGAGAGGAGAGAGAGAGAGAGAGAGAAAAGAGAGAGAGAGGGGAGAGGAGAGAGAGAGAGAGAGAGAGAGAAGAGAATGTTTTCATGTTTTATCGTAAAATATATTGTTCATTAAATTTTGTGTTGTGTGTGGGTTTTGTGGTGTTGTGTTGTGGTGTGTGTTGTGTTGTGTGTGTGTGTGTGTGGTGGTGTGTGTGTGTGTGGTGTGTGGTGGTGGGGGGTTTGGGTGTGGGTGTGTGGGGTTGGTGTTGTTGTGTGTGTGTGTGGTGTGTGGTGTGTGTGGTTTTGTGTGTGTTGTGTGTGTGTGTGTTGTGTGGTGGTGTGTGTGTGTGGTTGTGGTGTGGTGTGGGTGGTGTGTGTGTGTGTGTGTGGTGGGGTCGCGGCTCGGGAATTATACTACAAATAAAGTGAAATGTTTTATTAGTTCCTGAGTTCAACTAAAAAGAGGAAAAGAGAGAGAGAGAAGGAGACGAGGAGAGAGAGAGAAGAGAGAGGAGAAGAGAGAAGAGAGGGGAGAGAGAGAGAGAGAGCATTACGTCACTCTTGGCTAGTCACAATTTTCTTCAAAGTGATGCGATACACACACACAGTCACACTCTCCCTGCAAAGGTCACACATTATTACACACATCCCTCCATGACTTTGACAAACGTAAAATAACTAAATATAAACTAAAATTTATTATTTATTCTTTTAAGTATCCTTTGCTTTGTATACAATCCTTCAGAGTCCTTCACGGCTTCCTTTGCTCCTTCACGCATCCTACAGAGTCATGGGAGGGCATTAGAAGTCCCACAGGATTGCTATAGTATTCCTAGGTTTTTATAAGTCCTTTGACAATCGCATAGGTGGCTCAAATAGGGATTAATAATACTGATGCTAATACTGATCGTTGTATTGAAGTAATGATTAATCTAGCAATGCCCATCATATTTTTGTCTTTTAGTAAGTTTTGTCTAATTTGTGGTTTTTAAGGAATATCTGGAAGTATCGTGTCATTGTGAATTGTCTGAAATAGGGACTTATAATCATTGTAACTGAAAACTGACTCCAGATTCGTGTTCAGCATGCTCGAAAACTGCTAGGAACACATTTTCAAGCAAATATATTTTTTTTAAAATAGATTTGCTTCAAAATTAGTTCCTAGCAGTTTTCGGGCATGCTGAACACGAATCTGGAGTCAGTTTTCAGTTACAATGATTAGAAGTCCCTATTTCAGCCAATTCACAATGACATGATACTTCCAGATATTCCTTAAAAACCACAAATTAGACAAAACTTACTACAAGACCCAGGTCTCTCCCCAATTAGTTCGAATTAGAGAGGGTTTACTGTAGGTCAATAAGTTATGTATCTATATTAGACACTATAGGAGGAGTATTTTATATGCATAAAAATAATTTAATGTACAAGATATTATCACTTAGCAAATTTAAATATCTGCATTATATTATACAATCATGTTACATTTTATCGTATATTCTATCTCTCTCTCTCTAGTTAACAGTTTACAGAGAAGTTACATTCAACATTATATTGGAGTATAGTAACTTACAGACTAAAGGTTACATACTTAATGCGCCCTCTCTCTCTGCCTCTCTCTCCTCTCTCTCTCTCTCCACTCCTCTCTCTTTCTCTCTCTCTCTCTACCTCTCTCTCTCTCTCTCTGCCTCTCTACTCGTTATCACTTCACCATTAGGTTAAGTGCTAATTGGATTACTGGAATGATACCTGTCACCTTGCCTCCTTATCTCTCTCTCCCTATCTCCCTTCCTTCCTTCCCTCCCTCCTTATCTCCCTTCATACTCTCTCTCCTTATCTCCACCTGTCCCCATTCACTCTTTCCCTCCCTCCCTTACCTACCTGTCCTTTCCTTTACCTGAATTACTGACCTCCACCTTACCTTTTCCTCTCCTTCCCTTACCTATCAATAACTCACTCTCTTCTCTCTATCCCTTCCTCCCTACTCTCTTCTCTCTATCCCCTTTCCCCCCTACTCTTCTCTCTATCCCCTCCTCCCTACTCTCTTCTCTCTATCCCCTTTCCCCCCTACTCTCTTCTCTCTATCCCTTCCTCCTACTCTCTTCTCTCTATCCCCTCCTCCCAACTCTCTTCTTCTCTATCCCCTCCTCACTACTCTCTTCTCTCTATCCCCTCCTCCTACTCCCCTTCTCTCTATCCCCTCCTCCCTAACTCTTTCTCTTATCCCTTCCTCCCTACTCTCTTCTCTCTATCCCTTCCTCCCTACTCTCTTCTCTCTATCCCTCCTCCTACTCTCTTTCTCTATTTCCCCTTTCCCCCCTACTCTCTTCTCTCTATCCCTTCCTCCTACTCTCTTCTCTCTATCCCCTCCTCCCTACTCTCTATCCCCTCCCTCCCTACTCTCTTCTCTCTATCCCCCTCCCTCCCTACTCTCTTTCTCTATCCCTTCCTCCCTACTCTCTTCTCTCTATCCCCTCCTCCCTACTCTCTTCTCTCTATCCCTCCTCCCTACTCCTTCTCTCATCCCTTCCTCCTATCTCTTCTCTCTATCCCTTCCTCCTTTCTCTTCTCTCTATCCCTTCCTCCCTATCTCTTCTCTCTATCCCTCCTCCCTACTCTCTTCTCTCTATCCCCTCCTCCCTACTCTCTTCTCTATCCCTTCCTCCTACTCTCTTCTTCTTTTCCCTCCTCCTACTCTCTTCTCTCTATCCCTCCTCCCTACTCTCTTCTCTCTTACCTTCCTCCCTACTCTTCTCTTTTATCCCTTCCTCCCTACTCTTCTCTCTATCCCTTCCTCCTATTTCTCTCTATTTCCCCTCCTCCCTACTCTCTTCTCTCTTTTCCCTCCTTCCTACTCTCTTCTTCTATCCCTTCCTCCTACTCCTTCTCTCTATCCCTTCCCTCCCTACTTTCTTCTCTCTATCCCTTCCCCCCCTACTCTCTTCTCTCTATCCCCTCCCCCCTACTCTCTTCTCTCATCCCATCCTCCACTCTCTTCTCTATCCCTTCTCCTATCCTTTTATCCCCTCCTCCCCATTCTTCTTATCCCTCCTCCTACCCTTTTTCTCTTATCCCCTTCCCCCCTACTCTCTTCTCTTATCCCTTCCTCCCCACTCTTTCTCTTATCCCTTGTCCCACCTTTTTTCTCTTCCCTTCCCCCCTACTTTTCTCTAATCCCTTCCCCCCTACTCTTTCTCTTACCCCTTCCTCCCTACTTCTTCTCTCTATCCCTTCCTCCCTACTTCTTCTCTCTCCCTTCCTCCCTACTCTCTTCTCTCTATCCCTTCCTCCCTACTCTCTTCTCTCTATCCCTTCCTCCCTACTCTCTTCTCTCTATCCCTTCCTCCCTACTCTCTTCTCTCTATCCCTTCCTCCCTACTCTCTTCTCTCTATCCCTTCCTCCCTACTCTCTTCTCTCTATCCCTTCCTCCCTACTCTCTTCCTCTATCCCTTCCTCCCTACTCTCCTTCTCTCTATCCCTTCCCCCCTACTCTCTTCTCTTATCCCTTCCTCCCTACTCTCTTCTCCCCTATCCCTTCCTCCCTACTCTCTTCTCTCTATCCCTTCCTCCCTACTCTCTTCTCTCTATCCCTTCCTCCCTACTCTCTACCCCTTTCCTCCCTACTCTCTATCTTCCTCCCTACTCTCTTCTCTCTTCCCTTCCTCCCTACTCTCTTCTCTCTATCCCTTCCTCCTACCTCTATCCCTTCCTCCTACTCTCTTCTCTCTATCCCTTCCTCCCTACTCTCTTCTCTCTATCCCTTCCTCCCTACTCTCCCTCTACTCATCCATTATTTACCTACATCTCTCTCTCCTCTAACCTATTTCTTTCCTCTCTCCCTTTCTCTCACCTATTTAGTATTTCCTTTCTTCCTTTCTTCTTCTTTGCTTCTTGCCTATTCCTCCTCCTCTTCTATTTTCCCTTCCCTTCATTATATATATCTTTTCTATGTTCATTTCAGCCTCCCTCTCTCTCTTCATGTGCATAGTACCTCTCTCTCAATCCTCTCTCTCTCCCAGTAGCCCGCATGTACTATACTGATGGCATTCCTAAAAATAGAGAGAGAGAGAGATGGACTAGAGGATAATTCTAAGTAAAATTAAGTCATCGCCTCTCTCGCTCTCTTTAGCAGGAAGTAGTGAATAACGAACAATCACAGATAAGTTAT
The DNA here is from genome assembly GCA_016584305.1 of Chionoecetes opilio. Taxonomy (NCBI): domain Eukaryota; kingdom Metazoa; phylum Arthropoda; class Malacostraca; order Decapoda; family Majidae; genus Chionoecetes; species Chionoecetes opilio. Next base: position 460,839 of record JACEEZ010002275.1, read on the forward strand.
CCTCTATCACTTGTGTTATCTCTTTTTCTCTCGCTCTCTCTCTGACATTGATGAACAGATGTCGAGAAAGAAGAATGAGGGAGAAATACAATCTTGAGAGAGAGAGAGAGAGAGAGAGAGAGAAACTTTTTAACCCCATCAAAATGCCATCAACATACTTAGTCCATGGCGGAAGGAAGACGGGAAGAGAGAGAGAGAGAGAGAGAGAGAGAGAGAGAGAGAGAGAGAGAGAGAGAGAGAGAGAGAGAGAGAGAAGAGGAAGGGATGAAAGAAAGGAAGAGGAAATGAGGAGAGGAAGAAAAAAAACCTGCTGAATATGCCCACTGTATACCATCTCTCTCTCTCTCTCTCTCTCTTCTCTCTCTCTCTCTCTCTCTCTCTCTCTTCTCTCTATTCATTCTTATATTTTTTTTTTTTAAGTATTTTTTTCTTATTTATATATACAACCACCTGTCCTTACTTCTTCCTCCTCCTCCTCCTCTTCTTCCTCCTCCTCTTCCACCTGTTCCTCCACTTTTGTTTACGATATATAACTCAGGTTTAATAGGACATACAAAAAGGGTGAGAGAGAGAGAGAGAGAGAGAGAGAGAGAGAGAGAGAGAGAGAGAATGGTTACGTGTGTAGTTAGTAGTAAAAGTAGTAGTAAAAGTAGTAGTAATAGTAGTGGTATTAGTAGTAGTAGAAAAAGGTTAAAATAAAAGAAAAAAATTGAAGTATGGTTACATCAGTAGTAGTAGTAGTATCATTATACTAACCACTACCACCATCATCACTACCACAACTACTATCAAATAACATTACAAGGTTATTCTATTGACAACCATCAACTCTCTCTCTCACACTGAAGAAAAGGCGTGTAAGGGAATTTTAAAGTTATATGTAATAGGGAGAGAGAGAGAGAGAGAGAGAGAGAGAGAGAGAGAGAGAGAGGAGAGAGAGAGAGAGAGAGAAGAGAGAGAGAGAGAGAGAGAGAGAGAGAGTTAAATATAGGATTGGAGGGATGAGGAAAAAAATGAAAATGACCGAAAAGAGGAAAGTACGTAGAGGAGAGAGAAAAGAGGGGAAGGGAGAGAGAGAGAGAGGAGAGGGGGGAGGAAAGGGGGAGAGAGAGAGAGAGAGTCACAAATAGAAAATGTGAAAAAATGAGAAACGTGCTGCTAAAGAACAACAAGGACATTATCTCTCTCTCTCTCTCTACTAAACCGCAAGATCAGACACAAACTTGGAAGAGAAAATACGTTAGTTTTCATGACATACAAGAGAGAGAGAGAGAGAAAGAGAAAGAGAAAGGGAGAGAGAGAGAAAGAGAAAGATTGTATTGAAAAATGAATACAAAATGTAAAGGAAATGCCAGAGATAAAATAGAGAAAGGAGAGAAGAGAGAGATAGAGAGAGAGAGAGGGTTACCTCAGGTAACCTCTTCCACCTCCACAAACTCGTTTCCCTCCCTCTCCTTTCCTCCTCCTCTTCCTTCTTCACCCCCCAAACCCCTTATCCCTTGAGAGAGAGAGAGAGAGGGAGAGGGAGAAGGGGAGGGGGAGGGAGAGAGAGAAAAGAAAGAAAAAAAGAGAGAGAAAAAAAAAAAGAGAAAAAAGAAAAAGAAAAAAGGAGAAAAAGAGAGAGGGGGGAAAAAAAGAAAAAGAAAGGGAAAAAGGGGGAAAAGAGAGAGAGGGAGAAGAGAAGAGAAAAGAGAGGAGAGAGAGAGAGAGAGAGAGAGAGAGATTGACATTCCACAAGGCCAACATCATGTCTAGAATAGCATCTTTCCGGTCACTATGGAAACACTCACTATTTCTACCACCACTACAACTACCACTACAACATAGCAGCTTCTTAACAAGGCAATCAAGGTCATTAAGGCAGTTAAAATTTCCCCCCACTTCTTGAGAGAGAGAGAGAAAAGGGGGAGAGGGGAGAGGGAAGGGGGAGAGAAAGAAGGGGAAGAGGAGAAGAGAGAGAGAGGAGAAAGCTTTTACCTGCCTCATCTATTTTCTCTCTCTTACCTCCCTTCCTCCTCCATCTCTCTCCTCTCCTCCTTGTCAAACACATAGTTACATATTTTCTCCTCTCCTCCCAATTGGGATTTTATTATCATTCTTTATTCTTTTTTCCTTTTTTTTCCTTTTCCTTCCTTCCTTCCTCCTCCTCGTGAACAGTTTTAAAGGCGACATCTGACCAGAATAGAAAGGAGGAGGAGGAGGAAGACGTGAGAGGAAGGAGGAGGGGGGAGGAAAGGGCAGATATGGAGGTAACTTTCCAAGGGTAAGGTGGAGGGAGAGAGCGAGAGAGAGCGAGAGAGAGAGCAAGAGCAAGAGAAAGAAAAAAAAAAGAAAAAAAAGAAAAAAGAAAGAAAAAGAAAAAAGAAAGAGAGAAAGAGAGAAGGAGAGAAAGAGTGTATCCAGGCTGACAGATTGCTGGCAGCCTTACATATAAAACACACACACAACCGATATTAAATCTTCTTCATCTAAAAATTTCCCTGACATTTCACTTAAGAGATTGGGTGATCACATCTGAAAAAAAAACTTTATCCCCTTTAAAAAAACCCTGCCCCTTCCCCCCCAAAAAAAACCCTGCCCCTACCCAACCCAAAAAACCTGCCTTACCCCCCCAAAAAAAAAATTGCCCTTACCCCCCCCAAAAAAATTGCCTTTAACCCCCCCCCAAAAAAAATTTGCCCTTCCCTCCCCAAAAAATAAAAAAATAAAAAACCTGAACTTAGACCAGAATGCAAATTATACGCATGAAATGAAAAGAATAATGGTAAATGAACATAAATTCCATACATACATACACACTAGACAGCATAACAAAAGTAAGGAATACAGTTGGTTATCTTGCACATTGTATAAAAATAAAAATAATAATAATAATAATGTGTATCAGTAAAAAAAAAAAATATATAGATATATATAATAATAATTAATTTATTGTACAGCTTATTTCATTGTTTATTTTATTATGGCAAAATGCAGTAAGGAAGCCACCCCCCCTGCCTCCCCTTCTATTCTACGGGGCAGCTGATTGGTGCATTCCTCGTATCATCACTACCAATCACAATATCTTCACTACTTAACAGCGGCGTGACCACGGGAACAGGCAATCTTCACTACAGAGGGTGACAAAATCAAAACACCCTCTGTAGTGAAGATTGCTCTGTCCAGTGGTCACGCGCTGTTAAGTAGTGAAGATATTGTGATTAGTAGTGATGATACGAGGAATGCACCAATCAGCTGCCACGTGAATAGGGGGGGAGGCAGGGGGCGTGGCTTCCTTACGCATTTGACCATAATAAAAAAAAAAACTATAGTTAAGTTTGCTATCGTACAAGGAGGAGTAGAAGTGTCTTACTTAATAAATAAATACTGGACGTGGGGTGACACTAGTATGTTAAGTGGCTGTGTAAGTGGTTGCCTAGCCTTGCTTAAGTGCGTGTGCGTGTGTTATAACGTTAACAAGATGCACCTGCTAGTCTTCACACACACACACACACCAATATTCAACTGTCAGTAAAATTTAACATTAACCTTCACGAATGCAATAACCAGTGAGAAAGAGAGAGAGAGAGAGAGAGAGAGAGAGAGAGAGAGAGAGAGAGAGAGAGAGAGAGAGAGAGAGAGAGAGAGAGAGAGAGAGAGAGAGGAAGCTGGCCATGAGCTCTGAAAGATGTGTAAAGTGTGTGCACTCTGGGTGTCTCCGAGTGTGTGTGTGTTTGTTTGTTGTTTGTGACACAGACAAGACAGACAGACAGACAGACAGACACAAGGAACGATGAAGACCATGATGATAATATTAATGATGAGAATGATAATAAAAATACTTCGTTACAACTACTACAACAAATAATAATAATAATAATAAAAAAAAAATTATTAATACACACGGTAGAATAAGTAGATAAAAAAGTGAATAAAATAATACATAACAAAAATAAAAATATATAATTAATCTGATTACATATGAAAACTAAAACATTTAAATCCAATCTTATCCAATCACAAAAAAACTTCAGTCTATTCCTACCTAATCAAGCCAGCGAGTTCAATCCCTACCAATCAAGCTACACACACACCACACACTTAATTAATTCAGACGCCATGACACCCAGGGAGCAGAAACGGGTAAAGGTGATTCTCTCTCTCTCTCTCTCTCTCTCTCTCTCTCTCTCTCTCTCTCTCTCTCTCTCTCTCTCTCTCTCGTGAACAGGTTTAGACAAAGATTGGAGAAAAATCATTACTATTAGTATTACTATTATTATTTTCATTCTCAACATAATATATATAATGAAATGATAACAATTAGTAGTAGCAGTAGTAGTAGTAGTGGTAGTACTAATAGTGGTAATAGTAGTAAGGAAGAAAATTGAAGTAAAGAGGCGAAGTGTGAGAAAAAGAAAAAAAGATAGCCAGACTAAGACATCCCGACAAATTAAAAAAAGATCCCAACCAAAAAAAATTAAAAAAAGACCCCTACCAAATTTTAAAAAAAAGTCCTACCAAATAAAAAGAAAAAAAAAAGACTTACCAAATTCAAAAAATACTACCAAATTAAAAAAATACTACCAAATTCAAAAAAGACTACCAAATAAAAAAAAGACTACCAAATTCAAAAAAGTACCAAATTCAAAAAAGACTACCAAATTCAAAAAAGACTACCAAATAAAAAAAAGACTACCAAATTATAAAAAAAGACTACCAAATTCAAAAAAGACTACCGAATTCAAAAGACTACCAAATAAAAAAAAAAAGACTGCCAAATTAAAAAAAAGACCCTACCAAAAAAAACATCAATAAAGACCCCCTACCAAAAAAAACATCAATAAAGACCCCCTACCAAAAAAAATTTAATTCAAAAAAGAAATCCTGAGTTAAAAAAGACACCAAAAATTTCAAAAAAGACCTACCAAATTCAAAAAGACTACCAAAAAAAAAATCACTAACTCCTACCAAAAAAAAAATTCAAAAAAGACAGATGGACAGATACATCAGCCAAGGACAATGGTTGAAATTGTTGAGGCAAGAAATAAATGAGTGAGGGAAGGGAGAGGAAGGTAAGGTAGACTAAGGAAGGGGAGACTGAAGGAAGGAGAGACTGAAGGAAGGGGAGACTGAAGGAAGGGGAGACTGGAGGAAGGGGAGACTGGAGGAAGGGGAGACTGGAGGAAGGGGAGACTGAAGGAAGGGGAGACTGGAGGAAGGGGAGACTGGAGGAAGGGGAGACTGGAGGAAGGGGAGACTGGAGGAAGGGGAGACTGAAGGAAGGAGAGACTGAAGAAGGGAGACTGGAGGAAGGGGAGACTGAAGGGAAAGGGGAGACTGAAGGGAAGGAGACTGAAGGAAGGGGAGACTGAAGGAAGGGGAGACTGAAGGAAGGGGAGACTGAAGGAAGGAGAGACTGGAGGAAGGGGAGACTGGAGGAAGGGGAGACTGGAGGAAGGAGACTGAAGTATTGACACAGACAGGTAATGACAGAAGAAGGGGAGGGGGTAAGGGGGGGGTAATGTAGTATGTCGTCTAGACCTTCGAAATCAATGGTGAGTGGCAGACAGGCGCCATTGTGGGGGCGGGGGGGAGGGGGGATAGGAGGTAGGGGAAGGAGGAGAGCAGTAAAGAAGGGGAAGGAATTAAAGTGCAAAGGAAGGAAAGAAAGAAGGGGGGGAAGTAATGGAGGGGAGGGGGAAGGGGGGAGGAAGCGGAAGGAGGGGAGGAAGGGGGAGAGGAGGCGAAGGAAGGGGAAGAGAAGTAAAGGAGGAGAGGGGGAGGGAAAGGGTAGGGGAAGGAATGGGGGAGAGGAAGAAAGGTGAATTTACTTGGCTGTTCTTATTCTTACCCCCTCTCTCTCTCTCTCTCTACACACATTTCCAGAAACCAGCTAATTGTTACGTATTGATTCCGCCACACACACACACACACACACACACACACACACACACACACACACACACAGTCCGTTAATCCATCCTCAGGTCCCAGACAGACAAACAGACAGGTTAAAGCGTCTAATTAAATCCCCTGGGAAGAAAAGTTACAGAAATTGGACAGGTGAAATTGACAGGTGCAAAATAAACACCTATTTGGAGAGAGTTTATAAGGAGTGCAATGACTGTCTTCACCTCACACACACACACACACACACACCACACACACACACACACACACACACACACACACACTTCCTGTTATGGTGTTAGTTTCTCTTCTCTTCCTTCTATTTATTCCCTCCTCCTCCTCCAACACTATCATCTTCACCACCACCGTTCTCCTCCTCCCCCTCATTTTCTTCATGGGGGTTGAGTAAGGAGGAGGAGGAGGAGGTTGGGTCGAGTAAACGGTACATAAGATCGCCGTGCTTTTGGAGGAGGAGGAGAAGGAGGAGGAGGAGGAGGAGGAGGAGGAGGAGGAGGCAGGAAGCAGAAAATAACCAAACATAACTGTTGCCAAAAAAAAAAAAAAAAAAAAAAAAAAAAAAAATAACAGTAAATATTCCTGTTTTTTTTGAGAGAAGAGAGAGAGAGAGAGAGAGAGAGAAGAGAGAGGGGGAGAGAGAAAAGAGAGAGAGAGAGAAAAGCAGGCAAGGGGAAAAAAAAATTAATTTTTGATTTAAGGCCAAAAGTGAAGGAATTGAAATAACCGGCCCTGGACCTTTTTTCTCTCTCTCTCTCTCTTTTCCCCCTCTCTCCCCTCTTCTCAGATAAGAGGGGGGGGAAGGAGAGGGAGGGATAAAAAGATAAGGTTGGAAAATTTTAATTTAAAAGGGGAAGGGGGGGAAAGGGGGAAAAAGGGAAAGGGAAAGGAAAAGGGAAAAAGAAGGGAAAGGAAAGGGAAAGGGGGGAGGGAAATAAGGAAAAGGGGGGAAAGGGGGAAAGGGGAAAGGGGGGAAGAAAGGAAAAAAGGAAGAAATGAAGGGGGGAGGGGAAAAAAAAGGAAATTAGGATAATAAAATTTAAAAGTTGACAGGGAAAAAAACCCAGGGAAAGGGGGAAAAGAGAGAGAAGGAGGGTGTGGTCCCTTTCGTGACCCAAAAACCTTTTAATATATGGCATGTCCCCGGAGAGAGAAGAGAGAGGGGAAGAAGAGGAGCGAAGGAGAGAGAGAAGAGAGAGAGAAGAGAGAGAAGAGGAGAGGTCAACGATGGGGGAAAATCAAAATCTTTTCCCCAAAATTTTTTTTTTCTTTTAAAAATTTCAACACATGATAACCTTTAAAATATATTTTCCATTTTCCTTAAAACCCCCTTTCCTTGTGTCCCACCTTTGGAAAAATCCCATCCCCCCATCCCCCTGTTAAACTATCTATCTACCATCTAAAATCTATTTAAAATGTAAAATTTAACCAAACCATTACCCTTATCCGTCATCCCCTCTTCTATCTATATCTATTCAACTGATATTTTCCATCTGTCTATCATCTTTTATATTAACCATCTATTGTCTATTACCATTTTCTAAAACCAAACCCGTAAAAATTTTCCCAAACGTCCCACTATCTATTCCCAAATTAAAATTTTTCCTACTGTTATCTATATATTCCCAAATGTAAAATTTAACCCATCTGGGCTTCTATTATTTAAATGTACATTTTACCTATCTGTTATCTATCTATTTAACTGTACATTTACCTTCTTTTCTATTTTATCTATTTTATCCAAAAATGTCCCTTTAAACCCATCTGTCCCTTTTAAACTATTTCCAAATTACTTTTACCATCTGGCTATCTATCTATTCAACTTTTAAAATTTACCTTCTGGGCCCATTATCTATCTAAATTAAATGAAATTTACCTATCTGTTCCCATCTATCCCATTCAAAAGTTTCATTGAACCCCATTGTCTATCTTTTCTATTCAACTGTACATTTACCTATCTGTCTATCTATCTATCTATTCAACTGTACATTTACCTATCTGTCTATCTATCTATTCAAAATGGGACATTGATTATTGTCTATCATCTATTAAAAATGTACTTGACCATCTGGGCATCTTCTATTCAACTGTACATTTACCTATCTGTCTATCTATCTATCCAACTGTACATTTATCTATCTGTCTATCTATCTATTCAACTGTACATTGACCTATCCGTCTATCTATCTATTCAACTGTTTTTTATTGCGACCTATCCCTTATCTAAACTATTCAAATGTTTCTTGATAAACTGTTCTATCTATCTATTCAACTGTACATTGACCTATCTGTCTATCTATCTATTCAACTGTACATTTACCTATCCGTCTATCTATCTATTCAACTGTACATTTACCTATCTGTCTATCTATTATTCAACTTACTTGAAACCCCTTCCCTCTATTATTTTATTCAACTGTACATTGAAACCTTTTCTGTCTACTATAAAATTTAATATTTATCCCATCTATATCTATTTAACTGTTAAAATTTACCTATCTGGCTATCTATTTAAAATTTTTTATTTTATCTATTATATTTATTCAACTGTACATTTAAACCCTTTTTCTTCTATAAAATTCTTTTATATTATCTAATTTAAAAAAATTTTCAACTGTACATTTACCTATCTGTCTATCTATAAAATTCTATATATTATCTATCTATATCTATTCAACTGTACATTTCCCCATTTTGTCTTTTTCCCATAAAATTCTTATATTTTCTTCTATATCTATTTTAAAAGGTTTCATTTCCCCATCTGTCTATTTATCTATATATTACCTATCTATCTGTCTATCTATCTATCCAACTGTACATTTACCTATCTGTCTATCTATCCATATATCAATCTATCCATTTATCTATCTATCTATTCATTTGTATATTTACCTACCCCATAAAGCCTACCCCTTAAACTTAAACCATTAATTAACTAACTATATTTCAAAATTTTTTATTTTAATTTTCAAAAAATAATTTTTAATCAAACCCAATAAAATTTCCAAACTACCCATATAAAAGTCATATATATTAACCTGTTTCTTTTATCAGCAAACCCCTCCATTAAATTTTTAAAACTTCCCCTGGCATCGTTATTTTCTTACCTTTCGGCCTGTCTATTTGTACACCTGTATCACCTTTGCCAAGCCTGTCCGCTAATTAACTGTTTCCTGTCTCATTGCCCCGTGGGCCCCATACCATGACTGGGTCGTGGGAAAATTTCTTAAGATTTTGTTCCATTTTTTACTCAAGTCAAAATTTTTCACTTATCTTGTAGGCCTTTCCATGGAAAATACTAGAGCGTGGTTTTCAACCTGGGGGCCCGGGGCCCCAAAGGGGGGCCCTGGGGAAAATTTAAGGGGGCCATTTGGGGGGCTGTTGCCAAATTTACATTTTCTAAAAAAATGTTAGGGGAAAATTTAATTAAAAAAAAATCTTGCATCAGTAACCCGGGGCAAAGAAATGTTCTTGTTTAAAATTTAAATTTAATAATCATTTAAATTTAAAAAAAAATTTTTTTACAAATATTGGTTTCAAAAGTTTTTGTGTACGTGTGGTTTTTGTATGTATGTGGGGGTTGTAAATTGAATTTTTTGGGGGCCGGAGGTGTGATAGAAAACGCGGAGGAGAACGAACCGTATGGAGGGTGAGAGACTCGGGGGGGGTGAGGAGGGGATCCGGGAGAAAGGGAGAGAGGCGATGAATGATCTAGTTTGGCCGGATATCATCACGAAAATTTGGGGGGTATAATTGATTCTGAACCATAAATACTTTTTACTTTTTTTTTCGACAATTTAAATGCGGTCGCTGTTTTTCGTGTGTGAAATTTTTTCTTATTTTTGGTACATTTTTTTTCATCCCTTTTCACACTTAGGTATTCCTTTTTTTTTTTTTTTAGTTTAATATTGATTTTTACCGTATTTTTTTTATTTAAAGGGGGAGTGTTGTCAAAGGAGGATGTTCTTGCGAAAAAAAGACTTTTTCACTTGCTAGTTGAGGGAATGTTTATCATTTTACTTCCTGTGTGTATGTTTGTGTATGACTGTGGGGGTTTGCTAGTTTTTTGAGCCCTGGATGTGTTAGTTTGGGATTTTTGTGGTTTGTCTTTTTACATTCCTTTTTATCTGTCCTTTTTATCATTTTTTTTGTCTTATCATTAAATGTTTGTTCTGATGTTTGTTTCTTTATTTCCGTAGATTTGCGTTGGCTATAGTGTTAGTAAGAACGGAAGTACAGTGAAGAACTTTTAACAGGGATTTACATCAATCCCGCTGATGGCATCGGAAACCTAGGGTATTGTTTCAAGGCTGGGGAACGTTTTATGAGGCCTAGAAATTTGAAGCACATTTGCTCCATCCACCCACAGTAGGGGAAAAAGACCCCGATTTCTTCGCCGCCACGAAAGATTTGGGGAAAAAACAAAATGGATGCGACTGGGTTTTCCCAAAAACAGACCAAGTGTAGTCGAGGCATATACGAGGTTCCCCTCAAATAGCGAAGAAAAAGAACCCCCACACAATTGGTAAACCTTTAATCAACCCATTATTTTAAAGATGGTCAAGCGTGTTCGGGAGATGCAAAGTGAACTAAAATTCAAAAATTTTCCTTTGTAAAACGACACAGTGAAGGGGAGAATTAATGAAATTCAGATGAAAAAGGGAAAAAAATGAAAAAGGAGAAAAAATCGTCCCCAAACTGGTAGTTTGCAATACAGTGAGGTCAACGGGTGAGTCTTGTGCAAGTATGTGTTGTTAGGTATGTTTTTGTGTGATATAAAGGGAAAGAATATCTTTTATGTACACAGCCGAGATACCCAAAAACAGCTAAAGATGTGATGGAAAAGCTATCTTCTTCTTCAAAACTAACAGGATCCCTGGGAAAATTGTTGTGGGGTCTGTACAGACGGGGGGTCAAGCGAGAGGGATCAAAATCAGGGGTTTCCCGAAGCGTGTCAAGGAAGTACTCCGAAGCCAAGGGGGTTTTATTGTAGATCCCCTCGTTTTGCACTGGCGTCGAAAAACCTCCCTGAGAACTTTGCAAGATCCGGGGTAGTGGCAAATGGTCAAACTTTGAAAAATGGACTCGAACCTCATTTTTTCCCCCGAATTTTTAGAGCATGGATTCGGACATGAACGCCTTTTTACTTCAAAGGCGTGGGGTTTCCAAGGGCAAATTTGGAATCGAGGTTTTAACTTGGGGGGAGCAAAATTGTTCCTGGAAAGCAAAGGGAAAATGATCTGTTTAGTCCCTTTTAAGGGGTTTTGGGGAGCCCCGTCTGCAATTAGCAGATATATTTACAGCAAATAGGTTTAATCTGAACTAAAAGGGTAAGGGAAAAAAAATGGTTTTACCCGAGGTTGTCTTGTGGATTTCTTGCCAAGCCAAAATTTGGCAAAGGAAATCGGGGCCGGGAATGTTCCGTTTTTAAACCTTTTAGCGTCCCCGACGAAATGAAGAAGATAGTCTGCGACCCATTACTTTTTAAAAATGAAATCATCAATTTAGATCCCTTTGGGAAAAGGGAAATTAAAGGTATTCCCAGAATCCGGGGGGAAGAAGGGAAGTTGTAATGAAACCCTTCTTGGATTTTTGAAATTTCTACCATTTCCGGGGTTCAGACGAGTTTCCCTTTATCTCAAACATGATTCTGCTGCCAAATATCCTTTGAAGAAAAATCTAGAAGTATTTGGTTTTCAAAAGCATCAGTCATACCAAAAGTCAGTGAGTGCACTTCGACTACTCTTCTTTTTCAACTACATTTGTGTGAGTCTGGTTTTTTCCCCCCCTAAAAAAAAGAATAAAGCCAAACCGATGGGGTGTGGACCCCACATGAGATGTGCATCGTCTTTGAAAACAAACCCAGGATTTGTCAACTGATGAAAAAAAACAAAATCAGCCTTCCCCCTGATGGTGATAAATAGCAGGATTAATTTAACTTTTTTCCCCAACCCGATTCAAATTTTCTAGTGTCCGCTGATTTTGTAAGCAAGGAGTAGGTTTAAAAATCACAAAATCTATTTTATATAAGATAATTTTGTCGTAAACTTTGAATAAAGCAAAGGGGGTTCTTTCTCAACATTTTTTTTTTTTTTTTTTTTTTTTCCTTTTTTTTCGGGGTGGATTTGGGAGAAAAATGAAAAGGGAGCCACACGAAGTGAGAAATTCGAAGGGGGGGGAAAGGAGTGAAAAAAATTGAGAAACCCCCGTCAGAGCAAACAAAAGTACTCCTTTTTGAAAACAAAACAGAGGGGGATGACATTGATTTTTAAATTAGGCAAAACAAAAAGGGAAAAATGACCACGACAAAAAGGGTAGCGATCGAAACGGGGATCACTTCACACCTCGGGCATCCTTTCCCAACCGTCCAAAAAAACTCTTCACCTTAAAAAATATATATATGTAACTACAATATAATTTTTTGGCAATATAAAAAAAATGTTGTTTGCGTCAATATTGGTCAGTCATCTTCCAATACAAAACGGTCAAGACACCCCGCTTGCCCCCCCCCTCCCCCCCCCAACACATGTCTGGCTTGAAGAGGGAGGGGAGGGGTAAGAGGTAAAGAGGGGAAGGGGAGTGGGTGAGGAGGAGGGGTGAGGAGAGGTAAAGTAGAGGGGAAGGGTTGTAAGGAGTGGGGTTAACATGAGAGGGGGAAGGAGGGAGGGGAGGGGGAAGGAGGGGGTGAGGGCAATGACCTTCCCTCCTCTTTCCTCCATTAGGCACCAGCTGAGCAATACCTCCTCCTCCTCCTTGACCATTTGATTCAAGGAGGAAGGAAGAGGAGGAAGAGGGAGGAAGAAGAGGAGGTAGACAAAATATTGAAGGATGAGTAATGATATGGAGAGATGAGGAGGAAGAGGAGGAAGAGGAGGAGGAGGAGGGGGAAAAAAGGGAGGAAAAAAAACCGGTTTTCAAAAAGGAACTTTGGGGAAAGGGGTAAGATTTTTAGATGAAAAATAGGAGGAGGGAGGGGGGAGGAGGGGGAGGAAAAAGAGGGGGGAAAAAGGGAAGGAAAAGAGGAGGAGGGTTTGAAAAGTTTGGGGAAAAGAAGAAATAGGAAGAGAGGGAAAAGAGAGGGGAGAGAGAGAGAGGAGAAGGGGGAAAAGAGGAAAAAGATGAAGAAGAAAAGAGAGCCCCAGAGAGAGAAAAGAGAGAGTGTAGTAAGGCCGCCCGGAATTACTTTCTTGTGCAGGGGTTTTGTGTGTGTGTGTGGTGGTGGTGTGTGTGGGGTGTGTGTGTGTGTAGTGTAGTGTGGGGTTCATACCATAAATAGGACCCCCCCACGCCCCCCCGGGCCCCCCAAAATTCCCCTTCGCCCCACAAAAAACACACAACACTTGATAATTTTAGTAATTCAGGGGCTCTAAATACCATTCTCCCCTTCTCTCTCTTAATTTCCTTAAAAAAATTCCCACAATAATTCCTAAGCGTCCGACTCGGGGAGAGACGAGAGAGAAGAGAGAGAGAGAAAAGAGGGAGAAGGAAAAGAGAGAGAGAGAGGGGGAGAGAGTAATTAAGGCAAAATATGACAAGAAAAGGGAGAGGAAGTTTGGGTTTCATTCCTCTCTTCACCCCGAAAAGAGGCTTATTTTATGGGGGGTTTAAAAGGAGAGAGAAAAGGGGAAACCCCCGGGGGGGGAAAAAGGGAGAAAAAAGGAAAGGAAGGGGGGGAGGAAAGGGAAGGAAGGGGGAAAGGAAAAAAAAAGGGGGAGGAGGAAAAAAGGAAGGAGGGGGGAGGAGGAGGAAAGGGAAAGGGGGAAAAAGGAAGGGAAAAAGGAAAAGGGAAGGGGAGGAGGGGAAAAGGGAAAGGGGGGGGGGGAAAGGAAGGAAAAAGGGAAAGGGAGGAAGGAAAGAGGGAGAGGAAGGAAGGAAGAGAGGAAGGAAGGAAGGAAGGAAGGAAGGAAGAGAGAAGGAAAGGAAGGGAGAGAAGGAGAGAAAGAAGAAAGGAAGAGAGAAAGGAAAGAGAAGGAGAGAGAAGCGGATCATTTATTAAAGGCTTATGTAATACCTGGATTGATTTTTGTCCTCTCTCTCTCTCTCTCTCTCTCTCTCTCTCTCTCTTCTCTCTCTCTCTCAGTACACAGGTTGAGCTATGCAAGTATTTTTCCTTTCAACACACACACACACACGAACCCTTCACTATTAACGTACACACACACACCTTTCACTATTAATGTACACACACAACTCATGTACGTATTATTATGCAACTAAAAACACGTACATAGGTAATATGACTGTTTTAAGTGTTTGTA
>JACEEZ010002275.1:477500-482500 GCA_016584305.1 Chionoecetes opilio
ATACAACTAGATGAATACACACACACAGATCAATACTTATCGACTAGACGAGACAGTAGAACAGAAATAGCCAGTTTCTGTACTTTTCTCTACTACTACTACTACTACTACTACACTACTACTACTACTACTACTGAGGATGATCAAATAACTACTATTGCTATATTATGCCTTCTACGATTACTATCACAAACAGGTAGATTGGTAGGTAGTAGTAGTAGTAGTAGTAGTACCAGTAGTGGTAGTAGTAGTAGTAATAGTAGTGGTGGTGGTGGTAGTAGTTGTTGTGGTAGTAGTTGTGGTGGTGGTAGTAGTAGTTGTGGTGGTGGTGGTGGTGGTGGTTGTAGTTGTAGTGGTAGTGGTAGTACTATCATAAACATTAAAAAATTTATTAGCTGGTATGATTTATAGCTTCCTTTAATAAACCGCCACACACACACAAACAAAACTATAAATACACCCTGACCTACAAATATGGGCCTTCCTATCACGGTAATTAAGGTTCATAATGATCACGCTACCTATTCTCTCCTACACCTTTACCTTTCCCTGCACTGATTACCCCACGCTCGGCTCCACACACACAGACGGACGGACAGGTAAGATGATTATTGAGGAAGACCCACAACCTAACGCCCGCCCCTCCCTCCCTCACCACTATCAGATAAAAACTATGAATAAAAAGTTGAGTATGAGAACTAGAAGGTAGACGAATAGTGTTAAAAATGTAGATGAATTAAGTGTTTAAATATAGTTAGTAGACAATGATTGGAAATGACAATAGTATGAATAATGGAAGGTAGGTGAATAGTGTTAATTAAGAAAAATTATTGAAAATGTAGGTCAAACTAATTAATAAAATGGTAGCATGAGATGGAAGTTAGATGAAGTGTTAAACAGTAGATAATGATTGAAAATGAAGTAGTAGTAGTTGTAGTGGTAGTAGTATAAGTAGTAGTTGTAGTGGTGGTGGTAGTAGTGGTGGTGGTGGTAGTAGTGGTGGTATTAGTATTAGTATTGGTAGCTGTAGTAGTAGTAGCAGTAGTGGTATAAGTAGTAGTTGTAGTGGTGGTGGTATTAGTATTGGTAGCTGTAGTAGTAGTAGCAGTGGTGGTGGTAGAAGTAGCATAAGTTATACATCTGGATCTGATTAATATGTGGTGTGTGTGTGTGTGTCTGTGTGTGTGTCTGTGTGTGTGTCTGTGTGTGTGTCTGTGTGTGTGTCTGTGTGTGTGTCTGTGTGTGTGTCTGTGTGTGTGTCTGTGTGTGTGTCTGTGTGTGTGTCTGTGTGTCTGTGTGTGTGTCTGTGTGTCTGGTGTGGTCTGTGTGTGTCTGTGTGTGTCTGTGTGTGTCTGTGTGTGTCTGTGTGTGTCTGTGTGTGTGTGTGTCTGTGTGTGTGTGTGTCTGTGTGTGTGTGTCTTGTGTGTGTGTGTCTGTGTGTGTGTGTGTCTGTGTGTGTGTGTGTCTGTGTGTGTGTGTGTCTGTGTGTGTGTGTCTGTGTGTGTGTGTCTGTGTGTGTGTGTGTGTGTGTGTGTGTGTGTGTGTCTGTGTGTGTGTGTGTGTCTGTGTCTGTGTGTCTGTGTCTGTGTGTCTGTGTCTGTGTGTGTGTGTCTGTGTGTGTGTGTCTGTGTGTGTGTGTCTGTGTGTGTGTGCTGTGTGTGTGTGTCTGTGTGTGTGTGTCTGTGTGTGTGTCTGTGTGTGTGTGTCTGTGTGTGTGTGTCTGTGTGTGTGTGTTGTGTGTGTGGTGTGTGTCTGTGTCTGTGTGTCTGTGTGTGTGTGTCTGTGTCTGTGTGTCTGTGTGTGTGTGTCTGTGTCTGTGTGTGCTGTGTCTGTGTCTGTGTCTGTGTCGTGTGTCTGTGTCTGTGTCTGTGTCTGTGTGTGTGTGTGTGTGTGTGTGTGTGTGTGTGTGTGTGTGACCAATGTGCTTCTGTTGCTATTGAAGGGAAGAGGAGGATAAATAGTTAATAGAGAGGATGACGTCAGTGTAAGTAGTAGTAGATGAATTAAGTAGATGAATTAAGTGTTATAAAGTAGATATAATGATTGAAATTGAAGGCAAATAACAAATGAAGGCAGTATGAAATATGAGTGGTAGAGAAATTATTTATATTAGTTATTTTTATAATTATATCTATCAGGTTATCATTATCTAATAGGCGACATGGGAAATTTATCATTATTACCACGATGAAATGCATGACTAGTATAGGTTACAATGACTGCGGATTTTGTTTCCATTATCATTATCAATAGCGGTAGTAATAGTAATCTTATTGTTATTGTTATCATTATACAAACAACATATGAACAAAACATATTCTGAACAATAGCCTTTCTGCATAATCTGGTCCGTCCATCTCTCTCTCTCTCTCTCTCTCTCTCTCTCTCTCTCTCTCATTTCCTTAACACGGCCCCCTATCAGAGCCAACCTGAAATAGACAACTTCCCTCCACCACCACGCCCTACTCTCTTCTCTCTCTCTCTCTCTCTCTCTCTCTCTCTCTCTTACGCCCTACTTCTCTCTTTCCTGCCCTACCTTCTTTTTCCTCCAAAGTATTTTTAATCTCTCCCCCTCTCTCTATCCGATTTCCTTTCAGTTGATATTTCGTGTGTGTGTGTGTGTGTGTGTGTAATGGTGATGAGGGAGGGGGAGAGGGAGGGAGGGGGGAAATGTGGAGGGGAACGGAGGGGAAGAAAGCGATAAAGGGGGAAGGGGGAAAGGAAAAAAAGGAATATAATCAAAGAGAGAGAGACCAGACACGTGTTATGTGACGACTATGTGGTGCTTTCTAGTGGACAGGTCACATCTCCTCTACCTTCTCTTCTTCCTCCTCTTCCTTCCTTCCTTCACTATACATCAACATTTCTCTACTTCCACTACTACTACTACTACTACTACTACTACTACTACTATACTACTACTACTACTACTACTACTACTTCCTCTCTGGTTCTGATATTGAGTTTCGTCTTCTTTAATGTTGTGTTATTAAAGATGAAGCTCCATTACCGGAACCATTTATAACATGTTTGCGGGACCAGTATATAATAGAAGATATAACGGTAGACGAAATGCTATGATAGATTGGTAATAGGCGAGATAACTGTACACGAAATAAGACTTATACTAAAAACATTAAAAGATGAAGCTTCATTACCGGAACCATTTATAACATGTTTGCGGGACAAATGGAATGATAATGGAAAATAATAATAATAGGAGAGATAACAGTTTACAATATGTCAAAGTATTAGAAAAAACTCTGTAGTTACATCAAAATCCGTGGGGGTTAATGTAATCTCACCTAGTACTATGGGTAAAACTAGTATCGGTGCATAGGGGTCCGATGAATACTGTAAACATTCGGTCAAATACTGATGATATGGGAGGGTTTTCGTTTTCTTCGTTCCGTAGTGTCAGAATGTTTCACGCATATAGTGCACCGATACTTGTTTTACCCATAGTACAGTAGATTACTTGGCGAATGTTTCAGCCAGCTTTTGCTCCCAGTAAAGATTATATTCAATATGTCGCTAAGGGCTAAAACTGTCCCAAGTATGTAGAAGTTAGCAAAGGTTACACCAATTTTCAAGGAAGGGAGTAAAAGCCTCGTATATTATCGCAAATGTTACACCAATTTTCAAGGAAGGGAGTAAAAGCCTCTTATATCATCGCCCAATTAGTGATAACATCTGTGGTAGTTAAAGGTATTAGAGAAAATATTGCACGATAAGTGTCTTATCTGGATGAAAATATCTTTATAATCCCAGCGTGGTTTTCGTAATAACAGATCTTGCTTTTTCTTTACTCAATTTTTTCAATATTCAAACGAAGACGCTAAAATATCCTTGGATTTAATATTATACCTTGATTTTCTGAAAACTTTCGATACAGTTCATAATATTATACCAAGTTCATAACATTATACAAGTTCATAATATTATACCTTGATTTTCAGAAAGCCTTCGATACAGTTCCCAATAAGCGGGTATTGACTTAAATGAGGCCGCATGGTTTAGGAGAGCAGCTGTGTTCATGGATTGGCACTCAAATGGTGAGTTACAGGTCGTTTAAATGTTACAAGTGCAGTAGTTAAAAAATACTTATACTCTATTAGTACAACAATTAAATTTAACAACAACAACAACTACTACTATACTCCAACTATTTCAACTATATGTACAACACCCTCCATTATTTGTCCTACACAATGCACATCTTCCTGTCATACACACACACACACACACACAACAAAGAAGTCACACGTACACACATATACATACACATGAAAAAAACAACTGTTAACCACGGAAAGTCACGGTGTACACGGCCACTCACGTACGTACACACACACACACATACACACACACACACACACACATACACGTACACACACACACATACACGTACACACACGAGAAAGTCTAGCAAGCGACCAAGCACACAACTCTGATTTTTCTTTTTTTTTTCTTTCTCTCTCTCGGTGACCCTTGACCCCAGCTTCCGGTGGCCTCAAGAACAGGAAGGTCAAAAGGTCACTAAAACACCAACACGTTTCTATCCCCCCTCCTCTTCCAATTCACCTCAATTGTCAACATTTTTCCTTGTTTCCCATGATTTCATTTGCTCCCCTTTCTCTCTCTCTCTCTCTCTCTCTCTCTCTCTCTCTCTCTCTCTCTCTCTCTCTCTCTCTCTCTCTCTCTCTCTCTCTCTCTCTCTCTCTCCTGTATTCTATTATCTTCCCTACAGTTTTCCCTTTATTGCATATATATTCTTTTACCTCTCCTATTCCACCCTTCCTTCCTTCGTCTCTTCTTCTTTATCCACTTTCTATATTTCCTTCTTCGTTCTTAGATCTAATTCTTATTCATTTTTGATTTTCTGATTTAATGATTTGTTTCATTAATTTATTTTATTCATTTATTTCATTAATTTATTTTATTTTTTATATATATTTTTTTCTATTTAGCATTAAATTTCACTATTTTTTTGGTCCCAT
>JACEEZ010002275.1:487500-490000 GCA_016584305.1 Chionoecetes opilio
TATAAATGGCAGTGGTTGTAGTTCGTGAGTAGTAGAAAGCGTATAAATGGCAGTAGTTGTAGTGGTAGTAGTAGGGGATAAATGGCAGTGGTTGTAGTAGTAGCGTAAAAATGGCAGGGGTTTTATAGTAGTAGTAGCGTATAAATGGCAGTGGTTGTAGTGTAGTAGTGT
Source organism: Chionoecetes opilio (assembly GCA_016584305.1). Lineage (NCBI taxonomy): Eukaryota > Metazoa > Arthropoda > Malacostraca > Decapoda > Majidae > Chionoecetes > Chionoecetes opilio. The sequence goes on from JACEEZ010002275.1 coordinate 487,672, forward strand.
AATAAATGGCAGTGGTTGTAGTAGTAGTAGCGTATAAAGGCAGTGGTTGTAGAAAGTAGTAGTAGCGTATAAATGGCAGTGGTTGTAGTAGTAGTAGTAGCGTATAATGGCAGTGGTTGTGTAGTAGTAGTACGTATAAATGGCAGGGGTTTGTAGTAGTAGTAGGTATAAATGGCAGTGGTTGTAGTAGTAGTAGCGTATAAATGGCAGTGGTTGTAGTAGTAGTAGCGTATAAATGGCAGTGGTTGTAGTAGTAGTAGTAGCGTATAAATGGCAGTGGTTGTAGTAGTAGTAGCGTATAAATGGCAGTGGTTGTAGTAGTAGTAGCGTATAAATGGCAGTGGTTGTAGTAGTAGTAGCGTATAAATGGCAGTGGTTGTAGTAGTAGTAGCGTATAAATGGCAGTGGTTGTAGTAGTAGCGTATAAATGGCAATGGTTGTAGTAGTAGCGTATAAACGGCAGGGGTTTGTAGTAGTAGCGTATAAATGGCAGTGGTTGTAGTATAGTCGTATAAATGGCAGTGTTTATTTAGTAGCGTATAAATGGCAGGGTTGTAGTAGTAGTAGTGTTAAATGGCAGTGGTTGTAGTAGTAGTAGTGTATAAATGGCAGTGGTTTAGTAGTAGTACGTAAAATGGCAGTGGTTGTAGAGTAGTGTAGCGTATAAAGGGCAGTGGTTGTAGTAGTAGTAGCGTATAAATGGCAGTGGTTGTAGTGGTAGTAGTAGTAGCGTAAAATGGCAGTGGTTGTAGTAGTAGTAGTAATAAATGCATGTAGAAGTAGTAGTATTAGTAGCAGTATATATATATTAGTAGTGGTAAATTGACTGCTTTGAAGTATGAAAAGCCTATTTTTGGGTCCCTGACAGAGCTAGTGCACGGCCTAGTTTAGAGCACTAGCTCTAGAGGGACTAAAAAAGTTAAAAAAAAATAGTTATAATAAAGATATAAAAATTAAACTTAAGGGTAAAAAAAAATAGATAAAAAAAAATAATCAAAAAAATTATAAAAAAAAAATATACAAAAAAAGCCCCCCCTCCGTCAACAACAAGGCCACTGACCTGTCCCCATTACCTAATTACCAGCCCACCTGACCCCCCCCCCACCCTACCCGCCTCTCCCATTTATCCTATGGTTACCCGACCTGCATAATTTCCTCGCTCCATTATTAATAGGGCTCATCTATCACCAACTACTAGGGGCTATTTTATCTTTACTATTAACAAATACCCCATGATTTTTCTACCTGGCTACCTATCTATCTATCTATTTATTTTTTGACCTCGCATCCATTACTTAATATGTCTCATCTATCACCAAACTAATGAGGCATCCATTTATTAAGTATATTATTAAAAACATCTACTTTATTACTACTTTTTTTTCTATTTCTATTTAAATCTTTATTTTTATTCTACTACCTATTATTTTACTATTACTAAACTATCTATTATTTATTCTACTACCTATCATTATCCTATTACTAATAACAAACTATTATTTATTCTACTATTATCCTATTACTAATAAACTATTATTTATTCTACTATTACTATTAAAAAAAAAAAAACACATTATTTATTTTACACTATTATTATCTATTACTATAAAAAATTTTTTATTTCTATTTCTAAAAACAAAATACTACTAAATTTTTTTCTAAACTATTTTTTACTATTTTATTAACAAAAATATCTACTATTTATTCTACTATCTATCATTACTATTCTATTATTCAAACTATCTATGTATTTTTCGACATGACTATCTATCTACCTACCCATCTATCTATCTATTACTCAAGTCTTGAGTTTTTTCAGTAACATTTTTAAAACTTACTAAGTACTATTTTTTTTTCCTACCTACCCACTATCTACCATCTACTTCACTCAAATAGTAAATTTAGCTTGTTTTTTATTTTTCTTAAAAATAACCCCCAATATGTTCAATTCATATATATTTAAAACTAACTACTAAGGTATCTTATTTTTTTCTTATCTACCTGACTATCTTATCTATCTCTCTCTATTTATCTCTCTCTATTTGTCTCTCTTTGTCTCTCTCTCTTCTACTCTCTCTATCTTCTCACTCTAGTCTCTCTTTATGTCTGTTCTATTTTCTTCTCTATTTGTACTCTCTCAATGTCTTTCATTGTCTTCTATTTGTACTCTATTTGTCTCTCTATTTGTCTCTCTATTTGTCTCTATTTATCTCTCTCTATTTATCTCTCTCTATTTATCTCTCTCTATTTATCTCTCTCTATTTATCTCTCTCTATTTATCTCTCTCTATTTTTATCTCTCTATTTATCTCTCTCTATTTATCTCTCTC
>JACEEZ010002275.1:492500-497500 GCA_016584305.1 Chionoecetes opilio
GTGCGTGTGCGTGTGCGTGTGCGTGTGTTTACCTAATTGTATGTTTATGGTATTAAGTCGAGCTCGTTATGTCCTGTCTTTTAATCAACATATGTCTTCATCTATGTATATATGATGTCTTTATTGTAGTAATGATTAATCTAGCAATGCCTATCATATTTTTATGTCTTTTAGTAAGTTTTGTCTAATTTGTTGTTTTTAAGGAATATCTGGAAGTATCATGTCATTGTGAATTGGCTGAAATTGGGACTTCTAATCATTGTAACTGAAAAATTACTCCAGATTCGTGTTTAGCATGCCCGAAAACTGCTAGGAACTAATTTTCAAGCAAATCTATTTTACAAAAAATATTGCAGAAATAGATTTGCTTGAAGATTTGTTCCTAGCAGTTTTCGGGCATGCTGAACACTAATCTGGAATCAGTTTTCAGTTACAATGATAAGAAGTCCCTATTTCAGCCAATTCACAATGACATACTTCATGATATTCCTTAAAAACCACAAATTATACAAAACTTACTACAAATGATAGAAATATGATAGGCATTGCTAGATCAATCATTACTTCAATAATGAGAGAGAGAGAGAGAGAGAGAGAGAGAGAGAGAGAGAGAGAGAGAGAGAGAGAGAGAGAGAGAGAGAGAGAGAGAGAGAATTCGCGTTCGTGTGTGTGCAGTGTGTACATTTTGAAATTTACCTGACGTACCCTTACCCCCTTCCCCCCTAACACACACCGGTTACCCTTCGCCCCCTCACCCTCGCCCGCCCACACCCCTTCACCCCCGCCCACAGCCTCACGCCCACGCTGTAACCCACTCTTGGCGGGCAGGGTATAAAAAGTTGAATAGCCGTGGACCCAGCAACACAATGGTCCTCCCTGAACCCTACGGAACGCCGGGCGGTTACCACAGACTGGGTTGCTTTTGCCTCAACGGATTCTCATTTGACTGATAATTATCGAAGGAGAAATAGAAGGATATACAAATGGAAGAGTAGATAGATATAGAGACTGACTGATCATTGAAGCAAGGTATATAAGAGAAATAGAAGAGTATATAGATAGATAGAAGGAAAAAAAGGTATGAACGGACTCTCATTTGACTGATTATATCGAAGGAGAAATAGATGGATATACAAATGGAAGAGTAGATAGATATAGAGATAGAGACTGACTGATCATTTTAGCAAGGTATATAAGAGAAATAGAAGAGTATATAGATAGATAGAAGGAAAAAAAGGTATCGGACTCACATTTTTTTGACTGATTATTGAGGCAAGGTATATAAGAAGAGCAACAGAAATAAACAAGAGTAAATAGATACATAGATAGAACCACAGACAGTTTATTTTGCCTCAACGGATTCTCATTTGACTGATTATATTTTATTGAAGCAAGGTGGATACGAAGAAATAATCGAAGGAAATAGAAGTTAGAGTAGATAAAGACATGAGAAATAGATAGAACCACAGACCGAGTTTATTTTGCCTCAACGGATTCTCATTTGACTGATTATATTTTATTGAGGCAAGGTGGATAAGAGAAATAGAAGGAAATTGAAAGAAAAGTATATAGATAGATAGAGTAGAGTAGATAAAGGCATGATAGATAAATAGATAGAACCACACAGGGTTTCTTTTGCCTCAACGGATTCTCATTTGACTGATTATATTTTATTGAGGCAAGGTGGATACGAAGAAATAGAAGGAAATTGAAAGAAAAGTATATAGATAGATAGAGAGTAGAGTAGATGAAGCCATGATAGATAAATAGATAGAACCACAGACTTTCTTTTGCTTCAACGGATTCTCATTTGACTGATCCAGTTTAGGTGGATAAGAGAAATAGAAGACTAGATAGATAGATAGATAGAGTAGAGTAGATAAAGCCATGATAGATAAATAGATAGAACCACATACAGGGTTTATTTTGCTTCAACGGATTCTCATTTGACTGATCGAGGTTAGGTGGATAAGATAAATAGAAGGAAATTGAAATAGAAGACTAGATAGATAGATAGATACAGAACGTAGACTAGATAGATAGAGATACAGTACGTAGAGTAGATAGGTAATAAAAGCATAACAAATAGATCCTGAACCCTGAGGAACGCCGGGCGGTTACCACTGACTGTCCTTCGCTTCAACGGACTAACTGATTATTGAGGATACGAAGAAATAGAGAAAGAAATATATATGGAAGAGTAGAGTAAAGGTAGATAGGTAGAGGTAGAGTAGTAAAGGTAGATAGGTAGTGATAGAGCAGAGTAAAGGTAGATAGGTAGATAGAGTAGAGTAAAGGTAGATAGAGCAGAGTAAAGGTAGATAGGTAGAGAGAGTAGAGTAAAGGTAGATAGGTAGTGATAGAGCAGAGTAAAGGTAGATATGTAGATAGAGTAGAGTAATGGTAGATAGGTTGTGATAGAGCAGAGTAAAGGTAGATAGGTAGATATAGAGTAGAGTAAAGGTAGATAGGTAGTGATAGAGTAGAGTAAAGGTAGATAGGTAGAGATAGAGTAGAGTAAAGGTAGATAGGTAGTGATAGAGTAGAGTAAAGGTAGATAGAGTAGAACAGAGCAGAGTTAAGGTTGATAAGGAGAAATAGCAAGAAATATAAATAGCAAGAAATAGAAGAGTAGATAGATAAATAGAGTAGAGTAGATAGCAAATAGAGAATAGGTAGAATAGAAAAAAGGTTAAGAGTAGAGGAAATAGAGATAAAGAGGAAAGAGGTAAAGAGTAAAGGTATACAGAGGGAAGTAGGGAAACTGAGGTAAAAATATGAAGCAAGTAAATAAATAAAAGTAAAATAATGAATGGAAAATAAACATTAGAGCGTAAAAGCAGCATAAAAATAGGATACATGTGCAGAGTAAGGGGATATTATGGAGAGAGAGAGAGAGAGAGAGAGAGAGAGAGAGAGAGAGAGAGAGAGAGAGAGAGAGAGAGAGAGAGAGAGAGAGAGAGAGAGAGAGAGAGAGAGAGAGAGAGAGAGAGAAAAAAAAAAAGAGAAAGAAAGAGAAAGAGAAAGAGAAAAAGAGAAAGAAAGAAAAAGAGAAAGAAAAGAGAAAGAAAGAGAAGAAAAAAAATAAACTGCTCCCAGAAATAAAAAAAAAATAGTCGCTCAAGCATATTATAGATAACGTCACACTTAAAAACTACCAATTTAATAATCTTATCATATTACTCCATTAATCTATCATCTTCATCTATTATCTAACTAGTTGACTAATTTATTCATTGTCCTATTACCGTCATCAACACACCATCATCGCTTCCATCAATATAGTTAACGAGGAAAAATAATTATTGATGCATTCAAAATAGTTCGGGCAAGTGATTGGTTGTTCTTGTTAAAAGTTTATCGATAGTTAGATATAATTAAGGGGAATATCAAAAGTCGTTACAAAAAGGCATTATTTAGTAGAGAATGATAGGATAGGTTTAACGGCATCTATGGATTCCGCTATTAATTACTTACAACACGATAATTGCTTCAATATAGTTAACAAAGGAGAAATATATATTGATGCATTTTTATACTAGTACAGGAATAAGTTTTTAATTACTGAACTATACGGTATAATTGCTCTTAATGACAGGGGGTGGTAAACGGTCCCAATGGCATTCCTTTTGGGTGCGTGGGTGTGTGGTAGGGAGGAGGGGAAGGAGGAAGGGGGTGTGGGGGTATGGAATCTTTAGGGGGAGGGGCGTGGGTGGATAAGGGTGGGGATGGTAGGGGAGTAATGGATGGATAAAAGGGGGGTGGGGGGAACGGGAGGGGGTAAGTCATTCCTCACGTCAAAAATATTTCTCCATCATAGGTATTCAGATATTTAATTAAACCCTTATAAATAAATAGGGTGGTGAAAATTTTTGTAATAAGGTATTCTATTTATTTTACTTTGGAGAGAGAGAGAGAGAGAGAGAGAGAGAGAGAGAGAGAGAGAGAGAGAGAGAGAGAGAGAGAGAGAGAGAGAGAGAGAGAGAGAGAGAGAGAGAGACTAAACAAAAATAATAAATAAATCAGGCGTAATAGCGATCAAAATTGTAATGAGCTCATCTTTTTTTTTACCATGACGAGAGCGGAGAGCGAGAGCGAGACTAGACAAACGTAATCACTATAAATATAACCCTTCCCCCCTCCACAAATAAAAGCAGAGTAAATAAACCAGATAGTATAGGCGTTGGCCCGGCAGATGCACGCACAGTCATAGTAAAACAAACATCCACATCCTGTACGTAATCCTTCTATATATAAACAGTACGTAAACCCCTTATATATAGAGTACGTAAACCTCCTATATATAAACAGTACGTAAAGTCACTATATATAAACAGTACGTAGTCACATATAAACAGTACGTAAAGTCACTATATATAAACAGTACGTAGTCACTATATATAAACAGTACGTAGTCACTATATATAAACAGTACGTAGTCACTATATATAAACAGTACGTAGTCACTATATATAAACAGTACGTAGTCACTATATATAAACAGTACGTAAACCTATATATAAAGTTCTTTTCCTTTGCCTTGCGTAAACCAACTATATAAACAGTACGTAAACCTCCTATATATAAACAGTACGTAAACCTATATATAAACTAAGTAAACCCACTACCGTCAATAACCCTATAGTCGCCACTGCACTAATGTCGCCAGGCGTCATATATTACGAATTTTAGCATCACTACAAACTTTTATGTGCCACTGAAGAGGCATGCACAGTAGTTTATATTATATACATCAAACTACATGTCTTCAGTAGCACATACAAGTCTGTAGTGATGCTAAAATTCGTGATATATGGCGTCTGGCGACATTAGTGCAGTGGCGACTAGTGTTATTGACGGTACATATGAACAGTAGTAAACCCACTACTATATTATAAACAGCGCGTCATAGGGTGGTGTGAAAGCATTCATTGCAAGCAGTCTCACATCACCCCTGCAACAAGGCGCGGTATAGGTGCGTGTTGCTTTACCTATTAGCG
>JACEEZ010002275.1:502500-590000 GCA_016584305.1 Chionoecetes opilio
GGTGTGTGGGGGAGGGAAGAGGTGTGAGGGGGAGGGAAGAAGTGTTGGGGAAGTAAGGAAGGGGTGTGGGTGGTAGGGAAGGGGGGAGGGGGGATGGGGGTGTGGGTGAAGGTGTGGGTGAGGGAAGGGGTGTGAGGTGCGGGGAAGGGAATGGGAGAAGTAGGAAGGGGTGTGGGGGAGGAAGGGGGCATGTGGTGGAGGGAGAGAAGGGGTGTGTGAAAGGGGTGTGGGTGTGTGGTGTGGAAGTGTCTTGCATATAACATGGAGACCATTATAACATCCCTAACCCTGTACGTATATAAATTCCTCTGGCCAGCCTTACTCATTCCTGCTGGTTAGGCAAGGTAGTAGGTATTGTAATGAGTATATAGCACGCCCTTACCTTCCCCTGTATATGACAAAAGGATGCTATTTAATGTTTATGTTTAACCCCTTGAGGCGCAGATCTTTCCTTTGCTATATAAAATCGTCTTTTGTTAGCCATAAAATTACGAAAAATAACTAAATATACCAAATTAGTTAGTGGACAAGGATACTAAACAGGTCATAGCTATAAAATATTGTTTGTATTCATTAAAAATCGTCTAATAGTACCCAAATTACAATGGAAATTACGTTCTGGGTGTGAAGGGGTTAATAATGAGGAATGGGTGTGTGTGTGTCTTGCATATAACATGGGGATATATATATATATACAGGAGGAATAGACATGAGGTATAGACAGTATATAATAGAGGTTATAAACAGGAGGTATATAGAGGGATTTTTTTTCTATAGGACTGGAATCACCCAAGCCACCCCCACCAGGAAGCCCTACAGGAGAGTCATGTCTCTTATGCCTGGGTCGCCTACACTCCATGGCAGCACAGCACACCAAACAGTATTACGCCCAGACCTCCTATAACGCACCAGTATACACCAGATTCTGATGGAATACGACTTTTTTTCAAGAATTTTGTTGAACTGTGTCCCGCACCGAGTGGCGTTCTCGAAGACCCGAGTGAGACCCATATATCCACTGAAAATATTTCTGAACCGTCAAGTGGCCTAAGAACACCCACATGCTGCTCATTAACTCTGCCTTGGATTGCGAGTGTATCGGAGGACACAGGGGGGCGGCATGAGCCTCTAATCACAGGTACAATCCTGCCTGCGCCACCACGGGCGGGCTTAAGAAATCATTATTTACCTCTCTATGTAGCTATACAGCCATTTTCACCTATTTTCGGGTTTCTGCATCGATATTCTCCCCATCTACCTTTATTCAGCCTTGCATAGAGCCGATAATCCCGTATTATAAGGGCAGTAATGATCCACACAGCCGTATACCAGCACCGGGTCAACAAACGGTGACGTCACAAGCCCTGTGACGTCACAGCCACGGCGCCTTGCCGACGGCTGCCAGACCTTTTCCCTTCATTAATTTTATAACATCAAATACATCAAATAATGAATAAATCAACACGGATAAAGTAAAATAATAATAAATAGGACACAATAAGCCTAAAAAATAATAATAATAAGAAATAATTATATATCCCGTATCTTAATATGGCCGAAAAAAACTCCAAATTACCACTACCAAAATCGACTTTTTAACGCAGCTCTTATAATTCGTGAAAAAATATGAGCAAATAGTGTATGATGAGTGTATCTTATAAACATTAACAGATCGGAGTTTGGTGTTAAAACCGTGGAGCAGAATATATTTTGTTTTTTCGATAATTTGACCCTTTCAACCACTCAGTCGGCCGTATTATTTCACTAAACACGTCAAAAACCCGTCACCTAGACACACACAAACACACCGCGACTGTAGGGATGACTAAGGGAACACAAATAACCTCACCGCTCAAGTAGAAGAGAGACTAAGGTACAGTAAAAATATAAACAAAAATAACACTCAGGCTATAAAATAAAATATACCCACCAAGCCAAAGAATAATACATAAAACGATGCGGAAATATCGAAATATATTAAAATACACAAAAATCCCCCTCCATATGATTTAGAAAAATAATTATCAACATAATATCGCAAAAATTTACGGTTACTAAATGATTGAATCGTATTTCTTTTACAAAGGCCTTAAGTATCGGAAACTTGTATGGGAAGTCATAAAAACAGCTGGGGTTTTCAATAAAGCTATCCAATCCATAATCGGTCCACGAATAAAAAAGCGACTATTCGTTTTAAATACGTAATCGGTACCTCGTAACCTGGCGGAGAGGCAGGATTCCCTTTAGCCAATCAGCGGCCTTGCTCTGGTCTCAGCCAATCAGCGTTCAGTAACCAGCTTGGCGGTCAAATCCCGCGGATATACACACGTATTTACTCGTAAATAAGATGAATTTGACCCTTACATACCTTATTTATGGCATATTCGTGATAATAAAAGTATTCTTAGTGATACATATAGGTGGGACGATCATAATTACCGCCATATTAGCCTTTCATCGTCATATTCTCCCTGAAATACATGACCGTTCTTACTTTCAGGCCGGTAATGGTACATTATGACGTGTTTTCGGTAAGTGTCTCCCGCTGAATACTACACAGACGTACCCAGGGTATATCTTGATGCGCTGATCCCAGGTTTTAGTCCAGCGTGCCTGAGAGTAGCTTGTTATGGACCACTATGTCTCGCACCGAGTGGCGTTCTCGAAGACCCGAGTGAGACCCATATATCCACTGAAAATATTTCTGAACCGTCTAGTGGCCTAAGAACACCCACATGCTGCCCATTAACTCTGCTTTCGATTGCGAGTGTATCGGAGGACACAGGGGGGCGGCATGAGCCTCTAATCACAGGCGTCACTATAAAAATCCTGCCTGCGCCACCACGGGCGGGCTTAAGAAATCATTATTTACCTCTCTATGTAGCTATACAGCCATTTTCACCTATTTTCGGGTTTCTGCATCGATATTCTCCCCATCTACCTTTGTTCAGCCTTGCATAGAGCCGATAATCCCGTATTATAAGGGCAGTAATGATCCACACAGACGTACACCAGCCCCGGGTCAACAAACGGTGACGTCACAGCCACGGCGCCTTGCCGACGGCTGCCAGGCCCCTTTTCCCTTCATTAATCTTATAACATCAAATACATCAAATAATGAATAAATCAACACGGATAAAGTAAAATAATAATAAATAGGACACAATAAGCCTAAAAAATCAATGAAACAACGAAGAAATAATTAAATATCCCGTATCTTAATATGGCCGAAAAAACCTCAAATTTACCACTACCAAAATCGACTTTTTAACGCAGCTCTTATAATTCGTGAAAAAATATGAGCAAATAGTGTATGATGAGTGTATCTTATAAACATTAACAGATCGGAGTTTGGTGTTAAAACCGTGGAGCAGAATATATTTTGTTTTTTCGATAATTTGACCCTTTCAACCACTCAGTCAGCTGTATTATTTCACTAAACACGTCAAAAACCCGTCACCTAGACACACACAAACACACCGCGACGGTAGGGATGGCTAAGGGAACACAAATAACCTCACCGCTCAAGTAGAAGAGAGACTAAGGTACAGTAAAAATATAAACAAAAATAACACTCAGACTATAAAATAAAATATACCCACCAAGCCAAAGAATAATACATAAAACGATGCGGAAATATCGAAATATATTAAAATACACAAAAATCCCCCTCCATATGATTTAGAAAAATAATTATCAACATAATATCGCAAAAATTTACGGTTACTAAATGATTGAATCGTATTTCTTTTACAAAGGCCTTAAGTATCGGAAACTTGTATGGGAAGTCATAAAAACAGCTGGGGTTTTCAATAAAGCTATCCAATCCATAATCGGTCCACGAATAAAAAAGCGACTATTCGTTTTAAATACGTAATCGGTACCTCGTAACCTGGCGGAGAGGCAGGATTCCCTTTAGCCAATCAGCGGCCTTGCTCTGGTCTCAGCCAATCAGCGTTCAGTAACCAGCTTGGCGGTCAAATCCCGCGGATATACACACGTATTTACTCGTAAATAAGATGAATTTGACCCTTACATACCTTATTTATGGCATATTCGTGATAATAAAAGTATTCTTAGTGATACATATAGGTGGGACGATCATAATTACCGCCATATTAGCCTTTCATCGTCATATTCTCCCTGAAATACATGACCGTTCTTACTTTCAGGCCGGTAATGGTATATTATGACGTGTTTTCGGTAAGTGTCTCCCGCTGAATACTACACAGACGTACCCATAATATAATCCCTATATTATCTTGATGCGCTGATCCCAGGTTTTAGTCCAGCGTGCCTGAGAGTAGCTTGTTATGGACCACTATGTCTCGCACCGAGTGGCGTTCTCGAAGACCCGAGTGAGACCCATATATCCACTGAAAATATTTCTGAACCGTCTAGTAGCCTAAGAACACCCACATGCTGCCCATTAACTCTGCTTTCGATTGCGAGTGTATCGGAGGACACAGGGGGGCGGCATGAGCCTCTAATCACAGGTACAATCCTGCCTGCGCCACCACGGGCGGGCTTAAGAAATCATTATTTACCTCTCTATGTAGCTATACAGCCATTTTCACCTATTTTCGGGTTTCTGCATCGATATTCTCCCCATCTACCTTTGTTCAGCCTTGCATAGAGCCGATAATCCCGTATTATAAGGGCAGTAATGATCCACACAGACGTACACCAGCCCCGGGTCACAGCCACGGCGCCTTGCCGACGGCTGCCAGGCCCCTTTTCCCTTCATTAATCTTATAACATCAAATACATCAAATAATGAATAAATCAACACGGATAAAGTAAAATAATAATAAATAGGACACAATAAGCCTAAAAAATCAATGAAACAACGAAGAAATAATTAAATATCCCGTATCTTAATATGGCCGAAAAAAACTCATATTTACCACTACCAAAATCGACTTTTTAACGCAGCTCTTATAATTCGTGAAAAAATATGAGCAAATAGTGTATGATGAGTGTATCTTATAAACATTAACAGATCGGAGTTTGGTGTTAAAACCGTGGAGCAGAATATATTTTGTTTTTTCGATAATTTGACCCTTTCAACCACTCAGTCAGCTGTATTATTTCACTAAACACGTCAAAAACCCGTCACCTAGACACACACAAACACACCGCGACGGTAGGGATGGCTAAGGGAACACAAATAACCTCACCGCTCAAGTAGAAGAGAGACTAAGGTACAGTAAAAATATAAACAAAAATAACACTCAGACTATAAAATAAAATATACCCACCAAGCCAAAGAATAATACATAAAACGATGCGGCAATATGGAAATATATTAAAATACACAAAAATCCCCCTCCATATGATGTAGAAAAATAATTATCAACAAAATATCGCTAAAATTTACGGTGTTACTAAATGATTGAAGCGAATTTATTTTACGAAGGCCTTAAGTATCGCAGACTTTGTATGGGAAGTCATAAAAAAAGCTGGGTTTTTTAATAAGGCTATACAATCCATAATCGGTCCACGAATAAAAAAGTGACTATTCGTTTTAAATACGTAATCGGCAACTCGTAACCCAAGCGCTAGTGGAGAGGCAGGATTCCCTTTAGCCAATCAGCGGCCTTGCTCTGATCTCAGCCAATCAGCGTTCAGTAACCAGCTGGCCGGCCATGTTTACTAGTAATCCCGGATATTCAGACGTATTTACTCGTAAATAAGGTGAATTTTACCCTTAAATACCTTATTTATATCATATTAGTGATGATATGAGTATTGTTAGGGATAAATATAGATGGGACGATCATAATTACCGCCATATTAGACTTTCATCGTCATATTCACCCTGAAATACATGACCGTTCTTACTTTCAGGCCGGTAATGGTATATATGACGTGCTTTCGGTAAGTGTCTCCCGCTGAATACTACACAGACGTACCCAGGGTATATCTTGATGCGCTGATCCCAGGTTGTAGTCCCGCGTGCCAGAGAGTAGCTTGTTTTGGACCACTATGACCCGCGCCGTACCTGTAGCCGCGGCGGTACGGGGCTCACGCCGTATCTTTAGGTCAGACACACACACTGGGCGGCTAGGTAATACCTAAGGTAATAATGGACGAGGACTTCGCGATCGTTTTCAGAGACACTGACTAATTTATCCTGGCCTACAATAGGTGCTTTTTCTAATTTCCGGAAAATAAAACTATCTCTAGAAAAAAACACCTAGGTATTGTAGACCAGGAAAAATTAGTCGGTGTCTCTGAAAACGACCGCGAAGTTCTCGTCCATTATAACCGGTACCGTAGATAACACTAAAGTCGCCAGGCACTTGCCACTGCACTAATGTCGCCAGGCACAATATATTACGAATTTTAGCATCACTACAGCCTTGTATGTGCCCCTGAAGACATGTAATGTGATGTACATATAAACTACTGTGTAACATCTTCAGTGGCACATTAAAATCAGTAGTGATGCTATAATTCGTAATATATGGCGGCTGGCGACATTAGTGCAGGTGGCGACTATACTGTTATTTACGGTAGACATAAAATTTCCACAACCACTAACATACGAACTAACATACACAAACACCAGGTAAAGCGTGATAAATGAAATGATAATTGAAATAAAGGAAGAATAAAGGATCGGGGGTCAGCCAGGAGCCAAGGTGACACGCCCAGCACGGCTATGCACTCTTAACCGGCATTTCCACCCATTTCCCGCCCCCATTACCCCATGTCCTGTGTTCCCGCCACTCACCTGGACTTAGCTGCACGAAGGGAACACCTGGCTGGCTATATCACGTCTCCAGGAGCAGGAATTTAACACATTTATAAGTATTTTAACAGTCACTCGCCGCCGCCGCCGCCCAAGACTTGAGGATGAAAAGTTACTCTGACAAAATATTAATTATTATTGTTAGGCCTATTTATGTATTATCTGATGGCTTTCTATAGAACCTAAATATAAAATTGATACTGAAAAATACTAGTTCTTCATTTGTATTATTGTAGTAGGGCTGTATTGAGGTAAAAGGTCATTTACTGCTAATATTTGTATATAAATGCAAAAAATGTCTTCACTTAGGTTGTAATTATGCCTTTTGGTATGAAATAATGACAAAGCAATATATATAAGCTTAAGATATTTATTCATATAGCTTGATATGGCAAGTTTTAAGTGTTGGGTGTAAGAAATCAACCTTTTGACAAACAGCTTTTTCATACATTAGACAGCGATGTAAATATTAACACGTGTGTGCCTGACCCTGCCTACTGTCTACTGTGACCTGACTGTTGGATAAGCGACAAAGCGATACTAAGCAACAAAGGTCACAAGAAGGATAAGAACATAAGAAAATAAGGAAGCTACAAGAAGCCGCGAGACCTACACGTGGTAGTTCCTGTGACGCAATACTACCTACATCCACCTTTCATCCTCATCCCTAAAGCTGTCTAGCCTCCTATTGAGTGCTAGATAACTCCCTATTGAGTGCTGATGATGTTTGGTTACCGTGACGACCTGTGAGCACCGGAGGCAGGTGGGTGTGCTTAGTGCTGCTAGATAATAATAACGGTATTATTGCAGATAAACACCGAATTCACTTTGGTGGACGAAAAAAAAATTTCTGTGAGTTTTTGATGTGTTTATAATTAATCTGCTAGGTAACTGTTTCTGTCGCAAATATTTTTTTGGTATTATTTTACGATGGCACCAAACTTCCCTACACAGTTGGGAGCATGGTTTTTGTTTACCTTATTGTATTCTAAGAGACATTTTTTATTTAAATTTTCCGTCGCAAATCAATAGTTTCGGAGATATAGAACATTTTAGGTGAGAGGAGGAATACGTCTCCTTGTATATAGGTATGTGCATATTCTCCGATTTCACGCTTGACAACTTTGTCAACATTTCAGCTCGGCCCCGTTTTCTTTTCATCGAAATTGGCAAAATTTAGCGCAAAAGTTGTGTTGTGAACCCCCTAAGAAATCAGTTTTTTGTGTGTTTTCCTGTGATTGCACGAGCTTACACATGATTTGATGACGTAGTACACACATTGACCCTCAACTCGTTGCAGAAACAATTCTCGAAAATTCTCGGAACATTTCTGAAATCACGTACATTCCGCGAAAATGGAGATGTGTTTCGTGACAGGTCGCCAAAACACTCGTCAATTTTGCTGAAGGCGAGTGAAATCAATCTTGAAACTAATAAAATAAGTTTCATTAGTTATTTGTCCGTCTATATGTCGAATTTGATAAGTTTTTATCGAGTAGCAACAATTTTATTAGGCTATCTGTAATCGATGTCAATGCACTGTTTTTCATTTCGTTGTTCGTTCGTTTGGTAATTATGGAGGAGAGGTTCACGGTCGTTTTCAGAGACACCAGCTACTTTTTCTTGGCCTACAATAGGTGCTTGTTCTAATGGTGCTAGTCTTATTTTGCGCAAACCAAAAAAAAAAAAAAAAAAAAAAAAAAAAATGAAAAAAAAAAAAAATGAAACCTAACCTAACCTTATGTTTTAATGAAACCTAACCTAACCTGAGTGTTCTTGGCTGAGTGTTCATTATGCCAAATTTTTATCGGTCACAATCATCCTATTGCTTTTATAAGACAAAAATATGCCCAAAAGGCGAACTTCTCTTTGATGTAACTTTCTTATTTTAGGTCCTAGAAGGGTCATCTTGGTGTCATTGGAAAGTTTGTTCCAAGACCTTTCCACTGATACATCTTGCAATAGCATTTAACAACTTTGATATTTTTTGCCACATAGCTATTGTATACAAAATGCCTCCATCTTCCTCTTGTGACCTGCATCGCTTTTGTTTGGTATATTATTAAACTTTTGGTAAAACTTTGGAAGAAGTCCTTCACCCCTATCTTTTTTTTCTTCCCCCTATAGCCAACAAGCCTGGGGAACTGGCGGGAATACGGGGTTTTTGGGTGGGGGAAGCAAATATAAGTGATTTATGGCTCCCCAAAAAATCATCAAAGTCACTATATGTAAAAATCTAACCTAACCTAACCTTAACCACAAAGTATACCTAACCTAACCTTAACCACAAAGTATACCTAACCTAACCTTAACCACAAAGTATACCTAACCTAACCTTAACCACAAAGTATACCTAACCTAACCTAACCTAACTGGACTTAGAATTTTTTGAGGCACCTCATATTTCATAGCGGCCGTGTGGGTTAACCAAGGCTGAGCGCACGCTGGAACCTTTACAGATGTGAAGTACAATAAGCATACAATACAGTGCGGTAGTTCATTTCAGTCAAAGCCGGAAGGATGAGTTCCAAAGTATTTCCAAACTTTTTATTATTGGACCCAGTTAAGAGGTTAAAGGTTAGGTAAGGTAAGGTTCAGGTTAGGTTAGGTTAGGTTAGGTAAGGTAAGGTAAGGTAGCCACGGGTGCGCCTCCGAAACAAAAGCGATGCAGGTCACAAGAAGAGGAAGAGGGAGGCATTTTGTAAACAAAGGAGACATATTCCTCCCCCCCACCTAAAATGTTCTATATCTCCGAAACTATTTATTTGCGACAGAAAGCTCAAAGAGAAAATGTCTCCTAGAATACAATAAGGTAAATAAAAACCATGCTCCCTATTGTGTAGGGAAGTTTGGTGCTGTCGTAAAAATTTACCTTTTTTTTTTTTTAGGTAAAGGTTAGGTTTGGTTAGGTTCAATATGTTTTTTTGTCATTTTTGTTCCAAATCACACACAAAAAAAAGTTATTTGCGACAGAAACGGTTAGCAGATTAATTCAAAACACATAAAAACTCACCAGAAAAAAAAGTTTCGTCCACCAAAGTGAATTCGGTGTTCATCTGGAAATTTACCGACAAATTTTTATAGTAAAGGAAATATCTGGGTGTGAATGGGTTAACATAATTTCTAATGCTCTGAATATTGATAAATGTAATAGTAATAATATATATGTTAATGATGTATGTTTGCAAAGGTAATAGTAATAATGTTAATGATGTAGATATGTAATGATGGTAATACTAATAATGTTAACCACTTCACGCCCAGATCTTTCCTTTGCTATATAAAATTGTCTGTTGTCGAGCCATAAAATTACGAAAACTAACTGAATATACCAAATTAGTTAGTGGACAAGGATACTAAACAGGTCATATCTATAAAACATTGCTTATATTCACTAAAAATTTCTAATGGTGCCCAAATTGCAATGGAAATTACGTTCTGGGTCTCAAGGGGTTAAGAATGGGGTAGGGGGTGAAGGAGCCATTTAAATAGGAGGAGCCCATAGAAATGTATAGATGTGGGAAAGACATTATATACTAACGCTATAAAAAAATACTTGTATATACACGTCAGTTAGTCTAATGTGTCATCTAAACAACTTAAAATATCAGGTACAGTAGTTGAAAAAATGCTAGTAATAATGTAAATGCTGTCTGTTTGCAGGTGTGTTGTGATGGGGGTGACGTCCCAGTACCTGCGCTATGAGTCCGGGCCGGTGTTTGGGCTGGTGGGCACGGGCCGCTGTGTGCGCTTCGTGGCCAGGTTCAGTCAGGTGGGCAAGTTCCTCGCCGTGCCCGCCTGTGAGCGCGTGTTGATCTGGGACCTGCGGAGGGAGACAAAGGTGGGTGTGAGCTAGATCTGACTTTTAATAATAATAATAATAATAATAATAATAATAATAATAATAATTTTATTCTCACCCGAAGGCATACAAGAAAAACAACAACATAATATATAGACGAGGGAATGAACTTAAGTACTAAAGCAAATAATTGATTATAGCTATATACCTCTATAATAATAATAATAATAATAACAATTTTAATATCACCCGGAGGCATAATACTAGATAGATTTATAGATAGATGGTCAGTTAATCTTGGGTGTGAGCTAGATCTGACTTTTAATAGATAGCTAGATAGATAGATGGTCAGTTAATCTTGGGTGTGAGTGTTGATGTGGTAGCTTATATTGATATTTTCCTTTAAATCCCATAATTTGGTTCTGCGGAGGGAGGCCAAGGTGGGTGTGAGTGTGTGAGTAGTATCCCAAAACAGCATCTTGGGGATATCATAATAGAATCTTCAAGGCTATTGAAATACCTACTAAAAAAAAGTCCCATTAACAATCAAATATCCCAAAACAGCATCTAAGGCCCGTACCAAGAGTCATGATGAAGGTCCAGCGACGAACGACGAACGACCGAGGGAGGGTACCATGAAAGGGATATTTTTCGGAAAGAAGAGCAGCGACGACGGTCACGGTCGAAGACACGGTGATACCCCCGTGTCTTCCCCCATGTCTTCGCGCCAACCTTCGTTGCTGCTCTTGTTTCAAAAATATCCCTTTTATGGTACCCTTCCTCGGTCGTTCGTCGTTCGTCGCTCGACTTTCATCATGACTCTTGGTACGGGCCTTAGGGTCTCACAACAGAATCCAATAGGCTATCAAAATGCCTTGATATTGATTATGATACTTGCCTCATGAAGAAACCTGATGAAGAAAGAACAAGCAAACACCTCCCATCTTCCACTTCCTTCCTTCTTATCCTTCCTCCTCCTCCTCCTCCTCCTCCTCCTCCTCCTCCTCCTCCTCCTCCTCCTCCTCCTCCTCCTCCTCCTCCTCCTCCTCCTCCTCCTCCTCCTCCTCCTCCCATCCCCTCACCATCCCTTCTCCTTCTTTCTCCTTCCTTCCTCCTCCTCCTCCCATCTCCCCAAGCATCACCTTTCATTTTTTTCACTCCATTTTCATTTTTTCATCACACCTTTTCATCACCCCACCCCTCCTTCAGGTCCTGACGTTGGATGGGGAGGTGCGGGGTGTTGTGACGGTGGTGGAGCCCAGACCCCCCGCGCCGGGCTCCCTCGACAACACCCACCTCGCTGCCGGCTACTCTGATGGCTCGGTGGTGGTGTTCGACCTCATGACCGGGGAGCCCCTCAAGTTTACAGGTACAGTGGTTTAGGCTTGATAATGTTTATTTGGTTATTATAGTTCATTTTTTTCTGTGGTATAATTATCTTTTTTACCATATTAACATAAGAAAATAAGGAAGCTACAAGAGGCCGCGAGACCTACACGTGGTAGTTCCTGTAAATAAACACTAAAAAGGCGAAGAAAAGAGAAGATACGGGAAATAAAGTACGAAGAAAACAAACAAACCGAACCCCATAATTATTTGTATCTTATCAGGAATATTTACCATTTATTTACCATGTGGCTCTTTATCATGAATTCATGTCTCAGTTTATTAGTGTTTCATATGTACAAAGTGTTATTTACTCTCTCACTTTACCCTGACAGTCTATTCCTAACCTGCTCTTCTGTAGTGTTATTTGAGGCGCTTATTTCAGAAAGTCGATATGTGCCATCAATAAAAAACTAAGAAAATGGCTTCAAAATGTTCCAATGTTCAAAATGTCATATCTTTTGAACCAAGCTTACAAATGTAGAATCTATCATTTTTTATGCTTGGTTCAAAAGATATGACATTTTGAACATTGAACACATTTTGAAGCCATTTTCTTAGTTTTTTATTGATGGCACTTATCGACTTTCTGAAATAAGCGCCTCATTTACTCTCTCACTTTGCCATGTTTGTCTTTGTCTCACCTGGTCCTGTGTGTTGTGTTGTGCAGGGCATCGCGGGGGCGTGTCGAGCCTGTGCTGGGACCCTCAGGGGATGAGAGTGGCCTCAGGCAGTGACGACGGGGAGGTGGTGGTCTGGGATGTGGTGAGTACCTTGCTGATGTCTGGGGATGAGGGGAAGGAGAACATAAGGAAGCTAGAAGAGGCCACAAAAAATACTCGTGGTAGTCCCTGTAAAGTTGCATAATGTTAACCCCTTGACCCCCAGATCTTTCCTTTGCTATAAAAAATTGTCTGTTGTTAGCCATTAAATTACGAAAAGTGACTTAATATACCAAATTAGCTAGTGCACAAGGATACTAAACAGGTCATATCTATAAAATATTGCTTATATTCACTAAAAAGCATCTAATGGTACCCAAATTACAATGGAAATTACGTTCTGGGTCTCAAGGGGTTAAGGAAGCTACAAGAGACCGCAAAAAATACATGTGGTCGTCCCTGTAAAGTTGCATAATGATAAAAGTTAAAAGTTGATAATGATGCTTGTTGACATATATATAAAACAAAGAATAAAGAATGCCATGCTTACATCAACACCTCATGTGATATACCAGTTTAATATCTAGTGATTGTATGTACTAATTCCCTCATCTTTACCATTCACTAATGTACCTCACCTTGTAATGGAGTCATTAAGGGTTGTACTGATAAAACTAATGAAGTGGGTAGGTGGTAGCAAAATTGAGATATAGAAAAATTAATGATATTTACGTTTATTTCAATATTATTTATAAGTTTCATTTATTACAATATGTTTATAAAATTAAGTCATAAATCTGTTCCCCTTCATATGGTGGTAAAATTGTGCATGTTGATGATAATGACGCCTGTTGACATATATATAACAAAATAAAGAATGCTGTACTTACATCAACACCCCCAAGCCAAGCCCTCCTTCTCCCTGGAAAAAATTTAACCTCCTTCCTCCAACAAATCCACATCCTTCATTTGATCTAACCATCCTGCTGTAACATTCCGTTCTTTCCCCTTCCCTCACCGTTTCACTCTTTTTCTATAACCCCTCCCCTTTATATGCTTTGCCATAGTGCCATATGACCTCTGATGTCTGGCACATTCCCCTTTTTTTGGCATTAAATCAATCAATCAACCCCCTTTTTTTGGCATTAAATCAATCAATCAACCCCCTTTTTTTGGCATTAAATCAATCAATCAACCCCTTTTTTTGGCATTAAATCAATCAATCGACCCTTTTTTTGGCATTAAATCAATCAATCAACCCTTTTTTTGGCATTAAATCAATCCATCAACCCCAAGCCATCACCCCCTCCTGCTCGGCCCCCCACAGGTGTCGGAGCGCGGGATGGTGCGTCTGCGGGGCCACCGGGGGAAGGTGACGCGGGTGCGCTTCATGCAGGGGCGTAACGTACTGGTCACCTCCTGCCGGGACACCTTCATCAAGCTGTGGGACCTGGAGACTCACCACTGCTTCAGGACGCTTACGGGACACAGGGCAGAGGTGAGGCACACACACACACACACACACACACACACACACACACACACACACACACACACTCCGTGTGGGAGTAACAAAAGGGGTACTCCGTAGTGTAGGGGTAGCACGCTCGGTTCACAACCGAGAAGTCCCGGGTTCGATCCCCGGGCGGAGCGGAAACAGTTGAGTTGTTTCCTTAAAACCCGAGCCCCTGTCCACCCAGCAGTGAATGGGTACAGCAGTACTACTGGGTCCCGGGTGTTAGCCGGGGTTTGTGACCTGCTCTCCGGGGTGCTGGCTTCGGCCAAAACTAAGCACTAAGGATGAATGATAAAAATGTTGATATGGAGATGGGGCCATACGAGTGTTGCTCTGGCCCCGTAAAATACAACTAGATGAATACACACACACACACACACACACACCACTGCTTCAGGACTTATGGGACACAGGGCGGAGGTGAGGCGCGCGCACACACACACACATTTTATAGCAGTGTATAGAGCATCAATGGGTCTTGAAAAAATTGATAAGAGAAGATCTCTTTGTGTGGGACGATAGAATTACAAGAGGTCATGAGAAGAAATTGAAAAGGACCACATGCAAGAGGGACATAAAAAAATACAGCTTCCCGTATAAAAGCCTAGAAGCCTGGAATAACCTTGATGCACAAGTGATTAATGGAAGAAATATTCAGGACTTCAAAGGCAAGCTGGATAATAGTAGATTTGGAGACGGGACAGTACGAGCATAACTCTTTTCCTGTATGTTACAACTAGGTAAATACAACTAGGTATTACAGACACACACACATTACAACGACTTATAACCTCAGATCCACACCATCACTTCTCTGCCTTCAGTAACACTAAAGGCCATGTCACACGGACACTTTTTCCAGCATCTTTTGGTAGCAAAAGCGTATCAGGCATCATTTGACGCCTGATACCGGCATCTTTTGGTAGCAAACGCGGAGTCGCGCATGTTCGTTCTTTTGCCACCAGTACCGGCATCCTTGTTTACATTTTGGAGCCTGTGGTGCCAGATACAGGATAATTTCCCTGTTTGAGGGAAGGTTTGGCTTGGAAAGGGGGAAAATAAAGGCAAAAAAGAGGAAAAAATACCATTTTGTTTATCTTATATATATATATATACTAGCCGCAAAGCCGCCCTCCGGGCAGACTTTTTGGCTAGCTCCTGCGGAGGGCTATCGGTGGGCCTTCGGCCCACCAAACACAGACTCTCCAGATAGCCCCTTCTAGCTTTCCTGAAATCATGGATGTAGAAATGTATGTATTAACGCAAACCTATTCACATCACCCTTAACCCATTCACTCACCCATTACCCATCACCCCCCACACATTCACTCACCCATTCACTCACCCATTACCCATCACCACACACCCATTCACTCACCCATTACCCATCACCCCCCACCTATTCCCTCACCCATCACCCCCAACCCATTCACTCACCCATCACCCCACACCCCTTACCCATCACCCCACCCATTACCCATCACCCTACATCAAGGTTTCCTCAATTCTCGCAACCCACTTTTTTTTCTGACAATTCTCGCTTTTAGGCTACTAAAAAAAAAGCAGAAAAAAAGTGATCGGATCATCTCATACGTGGGCTTAAAATGTGCCCCTGGTCGACCCGGTTCCAAAACTGTGCCATATGATGAGATTGGGGCACTGGGGGCGGCACCTATCGCGGACACACACACAGACACACAGACACAGACACAGACACACTTTCGCTTATATTATTATATATTATTATATATATATATATATATTAGATTTTTTTTTACGTATGATTTAGATATATAGTCAAGTTTTGAGTTGTTGATGAAAAGTTATGACGGAAAATGTTGATAAAAACTGAAATTGAATAGGCATTTAATAGGCTGCGTGTGTTTTTACTATAGAACCGGGAGTAATATGATAGGTGTGTTATTTTTACTTGATTTAGGAATTCAAGCAAGGTTTATTTATGGTTATCTCAAGGGAAATGTGAAGAGGGAAGGACATTTTATAGATGCCAGTAGAAGCAGAGTAGCTAAGATAGAAGAATAAGATCTTAGCTACTCTGGTAGGAAGATGCTCGTAGCCGAAACGCCGTGTGACAAGTCGCGCACCTTTTGCCACCACTACGGGCATCTTTTGGTAGCAAAATACCAAAAGATGCCGGAAAATATTGCTCGTGTGACACGGCCTTAACACAGCGTCATGTTTACAGGTGTGGGATTTTGTGCTGCTGAAGAATGACAGCCGCCTCGTGTCGGGCAGCGGTGACGCGGAGCTGCGGGTGTGGGCACTCCACTTCCTGGACGGCAAGGTGGAGGTGAAGGTGGAGGTGGAGGAGGGGGTGGAAGAGCCGCCCAGTAAGGTGTTCCGGCTTGACACCGAGGGAGAGACTAAGCCGGATGTACAGCTGGGGGATCAGGAGATTAAGGATGATGCCGTGAGTATATAGAGATGATTTTTTTGGTATCACAGAATTATTGATCTGTCATGTATTCTGTATGTATGCTAATTGTATGTATGTATTTATGCTATTTGTATGTATGTATGTATGCTATTTGTATGTATGTATGTATGTATGTATGCTATTTGTATGTATGTATGTATGCTAATTGTATGTATGTATGTATGCTATTTGTATGTATGTATGTATGTATGTATGCTATTTGTGTGTATGTATGTATGTATGTATGCTATTTGTATGTATGTATGTATGTATGTATGCTATTTGTATGTATGTATGTATGCTATTTGTATGTGTATGTATGCTATTTGTATATATGTATGCATGCTATTTGTATGTATGTATGTATGTATGTATGCTATTTGTATGTATGTATGTATGCTATTTGTATGTGTATGTATGCTATTTGTATATATGTATGCATGCTATTTGTATGTATGTATGCTATTTGTATGTATGTATGTATGTATGTATGCTATTTGTATGTATGTATGTATGCTATTTGTATGTATGTATGTATGCTATTTGTATGTGTATGTATGCTATTTGTATATATGTATGCATGCTATTTGTATGTATGTATGTATGCTATTTGTATGTATGTATGTATGCTATTTGTATGTATGTATGTATGTATGCTATTTGTATGTATGTATATATGCTATTTGTATGTACAGTATGTATGTATGTTATTTGTATGTATGTATGTATGCATTCTGTTATGCATGCAGGGGGATGAGGAGATAAAAGATGATGCTGTAAGTCTATAGAGATGATTTTCTTTGTATTTACAGGTTATTTATCTATTTTCTTGGTATTATAGAATTATTGATCCATGCATAAAATTCAAGTGTATTTAATTCCTACTGTATACCTTGTGTCAAGCCTGGGGCAGAGGTCATAGTTATTTTCATATTTCACATCTTGTTATGCTTCTCATGTGCAGGAAAAGGCATTTTTAACTAAAGAAAAATAACATTACAGCCCCTATATATATGAACTTACATATATATTATAATTACTGGTGACTGGTTGTTGTTATTTTCTATCAATCTTCAAGGACATCACAAGCAAGGATCACCATTTTTCACCAACAGTCACATTAATAAGTTAATTTACTCCTGTTTCTATAATTACGTTTTTTTTTTTTTCGTACTGTGTGCCTTCAGGTGAAAATAAAATCATCATTATTATTAACGGACAAAAAAGAACCCCACATTAACAAACCAAAAACAACCCTCACATTAACGAACAAAAACCACTCACAACATTGTGGCAAAGGGTCTTAGAAAATACAAGTGAAAATCCCAACCGAAAGAAAAAAATATATACGGTATATAAGAAATATTTTTTTTTATTATTATTATTATTAACGAACCAAACCTAACCTTTATATATATATATATATATATATATATATATATATATATATATATATATATATATATATATATATATATATATATATATATAAATTTTTCACCAGGAGTCACATTAAAAAGTTCATTCACATACTCCTGTTGCTATAATTAAGTTTTTATTTTTTTATTTTACACTGTTTGCCCTCAGGTGAAAATACAATTATCATTATTATTATTATTATTATTTGTGTAGACATACTGACATATGTAAAAACACGTGATGAATTGAATTTTTGAATGAATGGTGAATGAAGTTTTTATTATTATTATTATTATTATTATTATTAACGAACCAAACCGACCCCCACAGAGAAACCAAAAAAAAAAAATCTCACATTACCAAACCAAAACAAGCCCACATTAATTAAACAAAACTGACCTGCACAGAGTATCGTGGAGGTGACTCGTCTGGGTAGCATCCTGCGTTCCCGAGGCGACCGTGTGTGTGGCCTGCAGAGTGACGGGCGGGTGGTGGCGTGTCACGGCAAGGGCCCCGTGGTGGACCTGTTCCTGGTGCTGACGGAGGAGGAGGTGGCCACGAAGGCTGCCAAGAGGGCCAAGAAGGAGCGTAAGAGGGCCAGGTGAGCAGGAGGAGAGGCCGGAGATTCACAAGATTGTAGAAAATTAGACAAAATATATAAGAATGATTACCGTATTTAATATAAGATAAAATAAAGTAAATAAAATAAAGAAGTAAATAAAATAAGGATTAATATAAATAAAATAGGTATGCTAAGAAATACACAGAGGACATACCTAAGTAAAACAAAAACAACAACAAAATCATACCTAAAACATTTACCGTATTTTAGGGCTTATAAGACGCTGCATCATGGAAGACGCACCCTCATTTTGGAAAGAAATTTCTAAGAAAAATAAATAAAAATAAACAGATTTTCTACTGGTAAGCGATAGTGAAATCTACCAATTTTCTCGGTAGGCGGTGGTCCGTCTTTCTGTTGCTCTGTTCCCATGTTCTGCGTATCATGCAACCCTAGAAATAAAACCCTACAAAATCCAATTACAGGGACGCAGGAGGAGACGACACCGTCAGCGCCAGTAATGACGGTCCGCAACTGGCCGATGAGCTACGCAAGCTGCCCACGCTCCGAGCCGCCAACAAGCTGCTGGGTGTGGACGTGGTCAGCGAGCGGGACGGGGCGGTGCGCGTGGCGGCGCTGCACAACGACAACAGCCTGGCTCTGCTCTCCTCCGATGTCACCGCCAAGGAACCCAATAAGGAGACGGAAAGGAGAGATCCAGTAAGTTTTGTCATGAATTTATGTAATTCTGAATGTATTGATTTCTATATGAATCCCAACGTCCTTTTTACATGAATAACTCTCTCTCTCTCTCTCTCTCTGGCAACCTCTTGTTTTTTTATTTCCTTTTCACACAATTCATATTAGTTTTTTAATATATTTTTTTTCTATATTAATAGAAAAAATAGTTTTTTTCTTTTCATATCAGTTATTAGACACTTGATAGTCTTTGCAACAGTCCAAGCACCAATGTCCTATATATAATGTGTGCCTTGTGGTGATATAATGTGTAATATATAATAATAATAATGACTAATATATAATATAATGTATAATGACTAATATAATGTGTGCCCCCAGGTGAGAGTGTTGGGTCGGCCGGGTCACCGCACGGAGGTCAGGGCCGTGGCCTTCACCTCCCTCAGTGACCAGGTGGTGACGGCCAGTGCTGATGCCCTCAAGGTCTGGAACAGGTAAGGCTGTGGAGGGTTCCTATTCATTTCATGTTGTCTTGCATTTAGTTTTCTTTTATGTGTCTTCTCATTATTTATTTTTACCTCATTGTCAACCTGAATGATCCATCACTGATCTTTAAGTGTCTTTTACCCATAATAAAGGATGCAAGTTAGTGACAGGCAGGGACATTCACCACCTTCATGCACAGGAGGGAATAAATAAGCTACTGACAGTCGTTTTGGATGAAGAGTTAATGATCCATCACGTATCTGTATACAGGAGAACCTCGTTTAACCGGCATTTAAAACAACGGCAGCCTCAAAACAACGGCACTAATCGTCCCAGGCTTTTTTTTTCCACTGATAAACTCTGGAACTCTCTTCCTGTTTCTATTTTTCCACTTTCCTATGACTTACATCTTTTCAAAAGAAGAGTAACAAGACACCTCCCGAACTAAATTGGCTCACCCCTCTTTTTTATTTTATTCTCTGACTGTCTTCTTTATAGGGACTGGCAACTAAGCGGCCTTTGTGTTACCCATTTTTGTTGTGCCCTTGGCCGGTTCCTTGTGATGGGGGGGGGGGAAAAAAAAAAAAAAAAAAAAAAAAAAGGGATTTTGGGCGATTCCATAAGAGTAACTCTCAAAACAACGGCAAAATGAGTTATCCGGCATGCGCTCCCCCCCGTGGGTGCCGGATAAACGAGGTTCTCCTGTATATCTTTTTACCCATATTGTAAGATGTATGTTAGTGGCACAGGAGTGAGTAAATAAGCCTACTATAACCTTCATGACATAACACTGGTTCCCTTTCTGTCTTCTTTTTGGATGCCTTGGCACGTGTCTTATGTTATCAAAGGTTATCCAGGTATCAAACATAATACATTCGGAATTCCAGAGGAGACACGCAGGCAGTATGTTTTTATGTTCATATGTCTCCCTACCTTTCCTATTTCTGTAATGTTTCCCTTTAATCATGTACAGGAGTGAGTAAATAAGCCTACCATTCCAGAGGTACTAAATAAGCCTACCATTCCAGAGGTACTAAATAAGCCTACCATTCCAGAGGTGACACACAGGCGGTGGTGACTGTGCCATGTGACGCTGCCACTTCCCTGGTGGTGGTGCCGGGCGACAGACACGCCCTCGTCGGCACTCGCTCGGGGCGCCTCCAGCTCATCGACTTTGGCACCTCTGAAGTGCTGGAGGACATAGTGGCCCATGAGCCTGATGAGACGGCCATCGATACCGGCGTGTGGTCTGTGGCCCTCACACATGATGGGGTGAGGAGGGGGGGGGGTGTAGGGGCCTGGTAGTGGTAGTAGTGGTGGTGGTGGTGGTGAAGAAAGTAGGAGGAGAAGGAGAAAGGCAGTAGTGGTGGTGGTGGTGGTGGGGAAGAGGAGTTAGAAAGTAGGAAGAGGAAGGGAGGAGGAGGAGAAAGACAGTAGAGGTGGTGATGGTAGTAGTAGTAGTAGTAGTAGTAGTAGTAGTAGTAGTAGTAGTAGTAGTAGTAGTAGAAGTTAAGCCACGTTAGATTGGCAAAAATGGGGCCCTTCACTCCTCCCTTCTGAACGTACGGGATTGGCTGAGGTGTTGGGTGTTGGGTGAGAATGCCTTACTCCAAGTTCCGCCCTAAAGCCCCAACACCTCGGCCAATCCCGTGCGTTAGGAAGTGGGTAGTGAGGGGGCCAATTTTGCCAACTTAATGTGCGGTGACTATAATTGGTCACTCCTATCAACAAGTTCCAATAGTAAAGCATCATAAATACAAATAGTAAATAATAATAATAACAATAATAATAATAACAATAATAAATAATAATAATAACAATAATAATAAATAATAATAATAACAATAATAAATAATAATAATAACAATAATAAATAATAATAATAACAATACTACTACTACTATACTAATAACAATAATAAATACTACTAATAACAATACTACTACTAATAATAATAACAATAATAATAATAACAATAATAAATAATAATAATAACAATAATAATAATAACAATAATAAATAATAATAATAACAATAATAAATAATAATAATAACAATACTACTAATAACAATAATAATAAATAATAATAATAACAATAATAAATAATAATAATAACAATAATAATAATAACAATACTACTACTACTACTAATAATAAATATTAATAATAACAATAATAAATAATAATAATAACAATACTACTAATAACAATAATAATAAATAATAATAATAACAATAATAAATAATAATAATAACAATAATAATAATAACAATACTAATAATAATAATAAATAATAATAATAAATAATAATAATAACAATAATAAATAATAATAATAACAATACTACTACTACTAATAAATAATAATAATAATAATAACAATAATAATAATAACAATAAATAATAATAACAATAACTAATAATAATAACAATAATAATAATAACAATAATAATAATAATAATAACAATAATAAATAATAGAAATAGTAAAGTATCCTCACCCGCCTCCTGTGTCCCTCCAGCGAGGTTTTGTGTCTGGCGGCAGCGACAAAATGGTCAAGTTTTGGAAGTTTGAGTTGGTGCGCGACGAGAGCAGCGGCGGCAAGAGGCTCAGCTTCATGCAGGACAGCCGGGCCCTCAAGGTACTCGCCAGAATACTTGACCCCCCATTCCTCATCCTCTTATTTATAATCCTTGTTATTTTCCTGATTCCCTTCTTATTTTCCCGATCCTTTCATATTTTTTTGATTCCGTTCTTATTTTTCCTTCTTCTTTATAATCCTTTCACATCTTTTTCCTTCTCTTTCTCGTCTCTTGGAATGCCATGGACTACAACCAAGATCCCATTATATATATATTGGACATATCCATTTCTTCTAATTTTCCTTGTAGGACTTGTCTTTTCTTTTTGACAGTCGATCTTCGAGGAGAATAAAAAAGTTCTATTAGTGGTTATCTTACATCCTTCTAATATCTCTTCATTACTCATTTCACTTTGTTCTTCAGCCATTCCTTCTCAGTTCCCTCTGTTCACCTGTTGTCTCCTGCAGGTCTCGGATCAGGTGGCGTGTGTGCGGTGTAGCGGCGGCGGCAAGTTCCTGGCTGTGTCCACGCTGGACCTCAAGGAAACCATCTACTTCATGGACTCCCTCAAGGTAAGGAGAGAGAGAGAGACAGAGACCCCCACCCACCCACACCCACACCCACACACACACACACACACACACACACACACGTCACTATTGTTAACCCCTTGAGGCACAGAACGTAATTTCCATTGTAATTTAGCTACCATTAGACAATTTTAATGAATATAAGTAACGTTTTATAGATAATAAAAAAAACGAACAGTTATCCAATTGAAAAAACTAAAATTGAAAAGCAGAAATAGTTATCCATTAATAGGAAAAATGACAAAAAAAATGCAGTACCAACTGTTGAAATGATCGCCTATCGACTGATGGGCGACAACAAACTGTTGAAATTATAGTATTAATTAACGTGAACTCCCCTTGCAATTAACCCAAAATCTACCTAAGCTGCACTGATACCCTATTTAGACGCTAACTAAGGTATACTCAGCAGTGGCAGATGGGTTGATGATATGAAGGCTCTTGATCATTATCTTGAGGGAGTATCGGGAGACGTTGTGGTACACAGAATGGCAGGGCGGCTGGCTGTGGCGACGTAATGGCGGCGCTGAGTGGTAGGCTGGCGTAGCTTTTCACAGCTGGTCGCGATATTATAAGATGTGTTTTATACCTCGTCATCGTCTTAACCGATTGATCGGTTACAGCTTACTCATATTAAGATGAGTTTGACTACACCTTAGTGCACAATCAAAGACTGACTACAACTTCATAGTGTAGGTGATAACGCGTGACTGGTGTCTTGACTAAAAATCCTTTTCAAGACAGCTGGAGCTTACACGTGGAGCGTTCCAATAATTTACTCCTATACGTGGAAGTTTCCTCACAATTCTTATATTATGTTAATCCTTTGATTAATTGTGGTATTACAGGTGAATACCACCAAAATTATATTACTATATCTAAATACATCTTAATTTATACCCAAATCTATAATAATATATACATAGGTGGAATTTTTATTCGTATCCCGCCTCCGTCTGGTAGGCGCCACATTCCACCATTACAATTAATACCTTTCTCATAATTAGAAAGCGGTTTTAGTGGATAATTTCCACACCAACCTTCACTCTTCAAAATGAGTGATCCAATAATCAACAAACGCTCCACATACCTAGTAAGAGTCAACAAACGCTCCACATACCTAGTAAGAGTCAACAAACGCTCCACATACCTAGTAAGAGTCAACAAACGCTCCACATACCTAGTAAGAGTCAACAAACGCTCCACATACCTAGTAAGAGTCAACAAACATAAATAGAAAAGCAGAAATAGTTATCAATTAATAAAAAAAAATATAATAAAAAACGCACCACCAGCCTTCACTCTGCCCTACAACAACTACAGACAAAGTGATCACAAAATGAACAGTTGTCTGAATGGGGGAAAAAAGAGCAACAGAAAACAGAAAGAGTTTTCCAATAGTCGACAAACGCAATAGAAAAGTAAAAATAGTTATCCATTAATAGAAGAAAAAGCAACGCACCGCCAACTTTCACTCTGCCGCCCCATCACACACACAAAAGAGACACAAAGACAGAAATAGTTATCCAATAGTAAAAAAAACGCACCACCCTCCTTCACTCCTTCCAATCCCCCGGCTAGCTTTGCCACGAGCTGTACGGCAAGTCCCTGCCGGCCACCTGCATGGACTTCTCCTCCGACGGCACCCTCATCGTCACCGGCAGCAAGGACTCCAGCCTGCGCATCTACGGCACCGACTTTGGCGACCAGCGCAGGTACGGGGCACGGCTAGATTATGTTAGGCTGACAAAATTGGCTGATAGTACTAGATTAATAGTTAAGGTTAGTTCTGTTAGGGGAAAGCAAGTGGTATCATCGTATCTATGTGGCATCTGAAGGCATGTCCAGATGAGCGGGCCAGATCGTCGGACATGCCCTTAACATGCCTTAAGGCTTGGCCAGGATTCACAGTTAGATCAGCTTCGATCACTTTTGGAATTTTGTTTCTTAATATTTTTCTTTTGTTGGAGATTTTTAGCCATGCGTTAAGATTTATAGTTGTGTGTGTATGATAGTAAAGAGGAATTTAGGGTTCTTACAAGGGTATTCTGTATTGATCTCTCTCTCTCTCTCTCTTCTGTGGTCTTTCCTGTCAACATTTTAATTTATTTCCCTCATTTCCTACAGACTTTTCCTCCTTCCTTCCCTTCTTTCCTCCCTCCCACCCTTCCTTCCTTCACCCATTTCTTACATTATCATTATCTTCTTGCCCTCTCGTCCAGGCTGCTGAAGAATGCGCATCAGGGTGGTGTGACAGACCTTCACTTCATCCCCAAGACGCACATGTTCTTCTCCTGCGGCCACGACGGCTCCGTGAAGCAGTGGGACGCCGACAACTTCCAGCGCATCGTTACCCTGGAGGGACACACCGGCATTGTCAGGTGAGGGCAGGGAGGGGAGGAAGAGCTATCTATAGTCATTGGTATAGGAATGGTAAACAGAGGTGTGATAAGAAATTAATGAAGAGATGAGGTTAGGAGAGGAGGAAGGGGAGAGAGGGATGAGGAAAGGAGGGAAGGGTAGAGGAGGAGAGGAGGAGCGGTAGAGAAGGATGAGGAGAGGAAGGGTAGAGAGAGGAGAGAAGAGGAGGAGGAGGAAGGTGAGGAGAGAAGGAAATGTAGGAGCTTAAGTCTTGAGAGGGGTGAGAAGAGGAAGAGGAGGGAGGGTAGGAAGGGAGGAGAGGAAGAGGAAGAAGGCAAGAGAGGGGTGAGGAGAGGGCAGGAGGTAGGGTAGAGAGGGGCGAGGAGAGGGCAGGAGGTAGGGTAGAGAGGGGCGAGGAGAGGGCAGGAGGTAGGGTAGAGAGGGGTGAGGAGAGGGCAGGAGGTAGGGTAGAGAGGGGCGAGGAGAGGGCAGGAGGTAGGGTAGAGTGGGGTGCGGAGGGGGCAGGAGGTAGGGTAGAGTGGGGCGAGGAGGGGAAGAGTAAGAGCTGAAATTGTGGCTATGGGAGAGGAAAACATATAGACAGGAGAGAGGTGTGATTAGAGAGGAGGAGGAACTGAAGTCATATATATAGGAAAGAAAAACATACCCTGGAGGGACACACCAGCATTGTGAGGTGAGGGGAGAGAGGGAGAAGAGGAGGGGTAGAGAGGGGTGAGGAGAGGAGGGGTAGAAAGGGGAGAGGAGAGGAAGAGGAGGGATTGATTGATTGTAATGCCAAAAAAGAGGAAATGTGCCAGACAGGAAGAGGATGGAAGGTTAGAGAGGAGAGGAAGAGGAGGAGGGTAGAGGGGTGAGGAGGGGAAGAAATCATGGGTGTAGAAAAGGAAAACAGAGGCAAGAAAAGGGTGTGATTAGAAATGGAATTATTAAGTCATGATGAGAAGGTTAGCAAAGGTGGCAAGAATTAGCTGATTTAACAATAGTATTAGAAACAACAAGTTAGTAAAGCATGGATAACAGACGATAATATATAGCAAAGGAAAGATCTGGGAAGGGTTGAGCAGACGTCACCCCTCTTCCTCCACCTCCCCCGTCTGAAGGGAGTAAATACGGACATGCATTTTGACTATTAAATATAATAGACTACCTATAGGCATACACGCACATGTTCACCTTTATGTTAAGCGGACGTAACCCACCTTTACTTCCGCAGGTGTCTGGCCGTGTGTCCGAGGGGAGCCTGGGTGGTGAGTGGGGGGCAGGACCGATCTATCAGGCTCTGGGAACGCACACAGGAGCCATTAGTGCTTGAGGAGGAGCGGGAGGAGGAGCTGAGGAGGAAGGAGGAGGAGGAGGGGGGAGCCACGGCCACACAGCGCCGCGTGGTGCCGGGGGAGGATGGCGCGCAGGCTGTGAGGCCGTCGGTGACCACCCACCACACGGAGAAGGCGGTGAGTGACGGTGCCTAGCTAGGGGTGCCTCTAGGGGTCTCTAAGGTGCCTCATGGGGCCTCTAGGGGACTCATGGAGTCTCTGGGGGCCCATGTCTCCTGGCTGGGTCTCTGTCTTGATTTTTTATCCCGATGCTTGTAGTTTTATGTCTTTTGTCCTGTTTTTTGGGTTTTGATGTTTTTTGCTCCTCATAATCAGACCCATACACTCCTTCCCTTCCTCCCTGAAGGCCGTGTCACACGGTCACTTTTTCCGGCATCTTTTGGTATTTTACTACCATTTGATGCCCGTAGTGGTAGCAAAAAATGCGCGTGTCGTCACACAGCGTTTCGGCTACGAGCATTTTCTACTGGCATCTTTTGGGACCCGCAACTAAAACAAACATTATATATGGATCGTGCAAGAAGACTTAGTCTGGCTGCTATAGTGGTTTTTTTGGTCGCGGGTCCCGGATGATGCCAGTAGATGTTCGTAGCCGAAACGCTGTGTGATAAAACGTGCATTTTTTGCCACCACTACACATCAAATGGTAGCAAAATACCAAAAGATGCCGGAAAATATCCCTGTGTGACAGGGCCTTAACCCACACCCACTAACCCACGCCTCACTCCTTCCCCTTCTCCCCCCAGGCTGACATGATCCTTGAGGCCCTCAGCGTGTACCGGGAACAAGTGGAGTCCGGGGGCAAGGCCGAGCCACACTACCTCATGACCTACGTGTACCGCACCAACGACCCCCTCAGGCTGGTCATGGAGGTACTCAGGAGGGTCAAGTCTAGGTGAGGTCAAGATAGTAACTGTGGGTAGAGAGGAATGGGTCAGGGTAATGTAAGGTAATGTAAGTTATGAGAGGAGATTGAAGCTATTAAATTTACACTCACTCGAGAGACGCAGAGTAAGGGGCGATCTGATAGAAGTTTTTAAGT
Source organism: Chionoecetes opilio (assembly GCA_016584305.1). Classification (NCBI taxonomy): domain Eukaryota; kingdom Metazoa; phylum Arthropoda; class Malacostraca; order Decapoda; family Majidae; genus Chionoecetes; species Chionoecetes opilio. The sequence continues at coordinate 530,158 of JACEEZ010002275.1, forward strand.
GGATAAAGGGATATAATAAAGGAGAGGTAGGAAAAGTTCTTACGGCTATTAACCAGGGTAGAACAAGAAGTAACAGATTCAAGCTGGAAAAGCGTAGATTTAAAAAGGTAATAGGGAAAAACTGGTTCACAAATAGGGTGGTAAATGATTGGAATGGACTCAGTAGACAGGTAGTTAGTGTGGATGTGTTGCCAGAATTTTGTGGGTTTTGAAAAGGAACTTTAAACTTATTGTATCTTATGACCGATACAAAGAAAAATTCTCACCACAAAACTACCAGTGTTTTGCTGGTAACTCCTATGGGGAGTTTATAACTGGTCAACGTTACTTGAATGATATTAATTGATTATGATTTTTCATTTGATTACAACTTGAATGGAGGATTTAACTTAGTCTTATGACTTCACTATGTGATTATAGTTTGACCACGTCTCACTGCGGAGAGTACTGAAATGGGGGATGTATTTAAGGGGAAGGGGTAAGGGTTTAGGTTAAGGGAACAGGGTGTGAGTTAAGGGGATGCTGCCACCAGTCCAGGCGAGTAGTTCTCTGGGTAACTCCCTGGGCGCGTTTGAATAATATTAAGATTAGATTTATTTTGGTAGTCGTGATTGATACGTGGAACTATACCGAGTAAGGCTGACTCTTTTGGAAGTGTGGGGAATTACTGTCCTAACACAGAATAATCACCTGGGGTTTTATAATAAACACAAGAACTATATTTGAAAACATCATCCTATTTATTCATACTGAAATAGTATGTCTCTTGCTTGAGATCACATACAACATATAAGGGTTAATCCAACACCGGAAAAACTCTAATCGGATGTAAGAAAAAACTTTACACCCTGATACAGGAAGCTCTTCCTATGTGCTGAAGGTAAGCTCTTCCTATCTGATGAAGGGAAGCTCTTATGAGCATAACCCTCCTCACTGAATCCTACTAATGAATTATCCTTCACTTAAGTAACATACCGCTGAATATTTATAATTACACATGGAAGATATATATATAGGGGAGAAAATGTGAGAGTAATGAGTTGTGGTAGTATTCATAGTACCATGTGGCCTTTTCCGTCAAGGACAAGATGTCGGCCTATGAGAAGGATGGGTTGAGACTGGCCCGTCGAAGCCTACAATGAAGTGTAGAGACGACTCCGTTAATAACACTTATAAGGATGGGGCAGGCCTCCTATGCGTTAGTGAACTGAACAACAGTACCTATATATGAGCATATCGATAGATATATCATACCAAGGAAGGGGGTTAACAGGAGCGAGGTGCAGAGGTCTTACCTACAATGAAGTGTAGAGACGACTGACTCCTCATGGTAGCTAGGCGAAGTTGGGATGAAAAGGAATGTTCGAATTCTATGATATTGGTCTCTCCTGAAGAACTTATAGACCCTAGATGACCAATTAACTAATGAAACAAGTGTAACTATGAAAGGGCTGCCTATAATACAGTTCTGTTACTTTGATATAGAAGAATTTAATATGTTTAATCTAATATCCGGGGAGTGTTATTCTCGTTCGCTCACGCACACGAACGCACTTTGTTGAGAGACGAGGTAGTGAAGTGGAACCATAAATTTGGTCGACTTTTAATTTAGCAAATAACTTTACTAACACATCCATTTATGAACATGATCGATAACGATGGGGATTATTTTGAAAGACATTAAGAATCTAGGAGGGTTCCTAGATCTGATAGGATGGTTGGGGAAGAGTGAAAAGAATTGAATCCATTAGTTATCACTGATCGCGGAATAATTATTCCACGAATTTTGACTCGCACCCGGCATGTCGGGGGGGGGGAGTGGAGAAAGGAAGAAAGAAATGGCGGGGAATGAAGGAAAGAAGATAAACAAAATGGCGCGTAGGAAGGAAAGAAGATGAGAAAAAATGGCGGATCAGAAAGAAGGGCGATGAGTCACCCGTGAAACTAAAAAAATGAACTGCTTACGAGACATAACTCGGGAATTATATGATAATAATTCTCAGTCTATCTCTCCCGAATAATGGGCATTACATGGAGTCATTAGAGAGCTTAAAAAGGAGGCTGGATAATTTCATGGATGGGGATGAAAGGTGGATGTAGGTAGTGTTTTTTTTGTTTGTTTTTTACATATGTGCCTATAGCGCCTGTAGGCAGTGGTGACCCAGGGCTCGGATGGTAGGCTCTGGAGGTTCACTTGAGGGCTCTGATGGTTGGTCCTCGCCCGTGGTGGCGCAGGCAGGATTCTTATAGTGACGCCTGTGATTAGAGGCTCATGCCGCCCCCCTGTGTCCTCTGATGCACTCGCATCGAAGGTAGAGTTGATGGGCAGGGCATGTGGGTGTTCTTAGGCCACTCGACGGTGCAGAAAGGTTTTGGTTTTCTTCGGGGATCGAACTCGGGTCACCGAGAACGCCAGTCGGAGATGCTAACCACTCCGCTACCGCCTCCCCAGGACCCACTCCCACGTGTAGGTCTCCCAGCCTCTTGTAGCTTCCTTATGTTTTATGTTATGTTCTAGTAACTGTGGGAAGAGAGGAATGAGTCAGCTTAATGTCAGGTCAAGCATGATTATGATTGATGTGTGATATGCATTGAGTGAAGCTAAGGAGTTTATTCCATAGTAAAAAGTGTAGGTGGTCTTTAACCCCTTCATGCCCAGATCTTTCCTTTGCTATATAAAATTGTCTGATGTAAGCCATAAAATTACTAAAAGTATCATTATATATACCAAATTAGCTTGTGGACAAGGGTGCAATACAGGGGATATATATAAAATAGTCTATATTTATTAAAATGATCTATAATGGTCGCCAAATTACAAGAGAGATATACGTTCTGGGCCTCAAGGGGTTAATATGCTGTCTGGAGTCAAGGAAGTTGAATCAGTATGAGATACGTATAGTGATGCGTGCATAGATACTTATCCTATATTCACACATATATTCCCTATTTCACAAGGTATTTTTCAACCAATTAAATTCTGCCATCAACGTGAGAACAACCATTTTTTTCTGCATAATTTTTTTTTTTTTTTTTTTCATCTGTCAATAATTTTTTCCCACACAGTTGCAACCTATTTTTCAGTCAATGCAATATCTACCGGCAGTGAGCTAGAGGAGGCCATAATTTTTTCCAGTATACACACACATAATACATCAAATGACTTTTTCTTTCCACCTGTCAACTATTTCACAACCTATTTTTCCGCCAATGCAATCAATATCTACGGCCTCTTGTAGCTTCCTTATTATGTTTTAATATAATAATCTTATTCTGTATCTGATTTTCTTATGTTCGTACCATACCTATCATCAGCAAGTCCTTATGTTCTTATGTTTTTCTACTGTTCTCATCTATCATCAGCGAGCTCGAGGAGGCTATCATGGTGCTGCCTCTTGACCGAGTGCTGGAGGTGCTAGTGGTGGTGCTTGGCATGCTGGGACGAGGCTGGGCGGTGGAGCTAGCAGGGCGGGTGCTGGTGGTGGCGCTGAGAGTCAACCTGCCCCAGCTGCTTGCCTCCATCACAGCCAAGCCTGTTATTCACGCCCTGGCAGCGCTACTACCTAAGAAGATGCAGGAGTTGGAGGTAAGGAGAGAGAGAGATTTAATGCCAAAAAAAAAGGGGAATGTGCCAGAGATTGATTGATTGATTGATTGATTTAATGCCAAAAAAAAGGGGAATGTGCCAGAGATTGATTGATTGATTGATTTAATGCCAAAAAAAGGGGAATATGCCAGAGATTGATTGATTGATTGATTGATTGATTTAATGCAAAAAAAAGGGGAATGTGCCAAAGAGAGAGAGAGATATTGAGATATTAAAAGCACCTATTAGCATGATAGAATTAACACTCAAACATGTATACCTAAGGAGAGAGAGAGAGAGAGAGAGAGAGAGAGAGAGAGAGAGAGAGAGAGAGAGAGAGAGAGAGAGAGAGAGAGAGAGAGAGAGAGAGAGAGAGAGAGAGAGAGAGAGAGAGAGAGAGAGAGAGAGAGAGAGAGAGAGAGAGAGAGAGAGAGAGAGAGAGAGAGAGAGAGAGAGAGAGAGAGAGAGAGAGGAGAGAGAGAGAGAGCACGCACGCACGCACGCACGCACGCACGCACGCGCTTGGGATTTAAAGTGCATATAAGCAGGTTTTAGCTTGAAAAAAGAAGATAAAAAAAAAGCACCTATTAGCATTCTTGAATCAACACTCAACATGTGTAGGAGAGAAACAGACATGAAATTGGAGTGTCAAGGAGTTGAGTAGTGGTGAGAGAGAGATTGTTGATAGGGCTGCGTCTATGAAGGAGTTCCATACAGGGTAGCAGAATACAGGGTTCCTTTTGATGTTTCCAGGACATGATCGGCTTCAATCTGGCTGGTCTGCGTCACCTCAAGGACAGGGCGGAGCAGCGGTCTGAGACGCAGCTGTTTGTGGAGGCGTCACAGCGAGTCAAGGAGTCCCGGCGCAGGAAGAAGAAGAAGGACAGAGCCGTCAAGAGGGTGCTGATGACCTTGTAGCAGAGGAACAAGAGGGTGTTGATGGCCTTGTAGCAGTGTTCTTATGTGTTGTTGTGGCCATCATGCCAGCGACATCAGGAGTCTTGCCTGCCGGTGCCCTGGCTGTGGCTCTGTGTTCAGGGTGGTGCCCGGAATTATTCCGTAAGTCCTGTCCCCTCAACTTGACAAAATGAATTATTGATGGACATTCTTTTTTTTTATAATTTGCCTCGGCTATCAGTAAGAACCTGGGAGATTATTGATTGGCAGTATGTCACACAAGAGCTGAGAGAACCATGCAGCATTACCTACAGCTGCCCGGCCTTGAAGTTAACACGTGACTCACAGCAGTGCTCGGAGGAGGAATTAAAAACACATAAATTTTGCTTTCTTTACTTCAGTCATAGACTAGATGGAAAATGGAACAATCATAAGAAGTCTTTGGTTAATTACTATATATCGTATGCTACTGTGTACGTGTGTGTGTGTGTGTGTGTGTACATACCAACACGGCAAACAAGTAACAACTGTCGTTGGTAGGTGGGACCTTACGATAATTCAGGTACATTTGTACCAACATAGCTTGTTTTACCTACAGATACACATTCCCCACTGTCTTACTGGAATTCTGAGCCTGAACCACCGGCTGGGTATTCCTGGACACTGCTTGCCTTGTTTTCATGTTCCTTTTTGTTTCATTCACTGGCTCTGACTCACCAGCAAACTCTAACTGACATGCACATAATTGACATGATGCTTGGTGGGTGAAAGATATGATACGAAAGCCAGGCATACAATGTCCAGGAATATTCTGCCTCCGCTGCAGAACAGTAATGCAAGTCACTGTAACATGAATTTCAAAATTTCGTAAGTTTTTATATTTGTATGGAACAGAACCACCGTCGCCCCAAAGCCGCCGCCCACGGCACACACACAGCGAGGGACACAGTACTCGCCTATAGTGAGCTGAGAGCAAACCTTGTGGCACATGTGACAGGCATGAGGGAGGCTGTGACTGTCAAGAATAACATGTCATGCCTAAATGGATTGATTGATTGATTGATTTAATGCCAAAAAACGGAAATATGCCAGATATCAGAGGTCATATGGCACTATGGCAAAACATAATAAAGGGAAGGGGTTAAAAATAATGCCCCCTAATGCCTAATATATTAATAATAATAAATGGTATAATATATAATAATAATTCAGGGTTAATGCTTGAATGAAATGTTAGATCAAAACTATTCATTACATTCTGTGCCACATCTTGAAGCTCTGTCAACATGTGGAGGCAATGTGTCCCTCACTGTACACTGCAACGGGCAATGCTTCAAGTAGCCAAACCGTCCACAACACATAATAATACCTAAAGGAACAGCACTGGCTATGTACAAACTGACCACCACAGACACCAATGCTGAAACACCCAGGCAATATAATGCACCGATAAATTTGTGCCGGACACTACAATTGATTGTCTTCAAACAAAAAAGATTGCAGCTTCTTAACCCCTTGAGACCCAGAATGTAATTTCCATTGTAATTTGGGTACGATTAGACAATTTTTAGTAAATATAAGCAATATTTTATAGATATGACCTGTTTAGTATCCTTGTCCACTAACTGATTTGATATATTAAGTTACTTTTTTTATATTTTATGGCTCAACAACATACATTTTTTTATAGCCAAGGAAAGATCTGGCCGTGAAGGGGTTAAGATTCAATGAGGAACTCTGCTCTCCATACCACGCAGCCAAGAACAACCCTTTCCATATGAATCAGTAAAGGATAAATATTCTGCTGGGTTCAAATCCAAATCAATGGACATTGTAAGTGAGTGAGAAAATACTTAGAATAACAGGCTGAGAATGCTTCATACGAGAATCAAATTATAAATGCTAAATCAAGTAAGCTTAAAGAAAATATTATTTGTCTTAACACATGGTTTGTTGCCTCCTCTCAACACACGGCACAGAAGACAATGCAGGACACTGGCTAATTTGCTCGTCTCACCAAAAGATGTTTGAGAGGCATTTCCTACAGCTTAAAACCAGCCAACGTCATATCACAATTATTTTTGTCCTAGAAAATGTAAAGATTTGAATAGTACTCCTATACCTTGTTTGACGCAGCCACTCTACAAAAGTTTTGAGTTTCGGAGAAAAAATCAATTGGTACAAAATTAGTTTAACGCACAAAAAATTCAGTTATGCCTAAAATTGTTCTAAATTTTAAGAAATCAATGGGAACATAGGATTCTTTAACGCATAATTTTTCAGGAATGTAACTCGTGCGTTAAACAAGGCATAGGTGTACTCTATCAATCCAAAATATACTTTGGTTTAGTTCTACATACATGATTTCAACACCTAATCAGATTATCCTAGACTTGCTAAGGATAGATTAAAAAAAAAATAAATAAAATGTAAATAAACAAATGTATGCATTGATTAATCAGACAATAAATAAAGACAAGCCACAACAGCAACGTACTGGAGACACAAGTCTTGCCTTCACAAAGACACTCATGAGCACCTTCACACAGGAGACCCGGGCCGCATATTCCCGTTTTCTGGAACAGTATGTCGCGTTTACCGAACACGTCGGGTTAGGTTACGGTGAGGGTAGGTTAGGTCTCATAGACTTATTATGGTAACTTTGTGTGGGAATCATAAAGAGCGTATTTGCGAGAAGATCCTATGGTTAGATTAGGAGCCACAGCCAAGCGTCTTCACTCGGAAACCACATACTGGCATAGAGTTGGGGAATGTGTGACCCGGCTGCCCCCTCCCTTCCCCTTCACGCCCCGTGACATGGCGTAAGCGTGAGTGGTGGTATACCTCTTATGCTACATTATGCACTGATGAGGAAACACAGACCTATAGTCTATTTTATTTATTATGGTCAAAATGCACTAAGACCACCCTCTACCTTCCCCTTTTCTACGGGGCAGCTGATTGGTGCACTCAATGTTCAACATGTGTACAGATTACTCGTATCATCAACACTACCAAACACACTATCCTCACTACATAACAACAAGTGACTGGCCATTTTGACCCTATTAAATAAAATAGACTATAACACGAAAACATTTACACAAGGTCCACTGCAAGACAGCTGCTGCAGTCTGCAAAACAATGCCACGAAATACATAAAGAAAAAACAAATCTCTTATAATACTGTTATCACCTTGAAACACATCTCAGGTACTACTGGGAAGGGAAACTTATTATGGATGGATGTTTCCTTCACAATGCCCCCTAAAAAGTAGCAAATAGAAACCCTACCTAGAATCATCAATGCCACTATACTGATTAGTCTCGTCACAATCGGACAATTTAAAAAACATATTCTGCACCGAGTAGCTATTTAGGAAAATTTAACACCGGGCAAATAAGTTATATCCTTGCAAGCCTTATCAAATGTAAAGCCTTATGACATGTAAACATTAAAACTTATACAATGGTTGTCTAGTTGTCTATCAGATCATAACCGATAAGTAAAAGATTCTAGCAATGCAGGCAAACTTCGGACTGCTGCAAACTCTACTGTCACTAGTTTTGTTTGTTCATGAAAGTCTGAGCACGTTTGAGAAAATAAAACTATAAAAACAACAGACCACAGAGAACTGGCAAATGGAGACGACCTTACTGTAAAAATTTCCTTTGCTATACACAACTGGAAAGAAGAAACACTGGCCTGGTGGTTAAGTCCGTGCTAGCTTAAGAAAATAAAACAATAATAACAACAGACTACAGAGAACTGACAAATGGATATGACCTTACTGTAAACATTTCCTTTGCTACAAACAACTCTTTAAAAGGAGGCTGGATAATTTCATGGATGGGGATGAAAGGTGGATGTAGGTAGTGTTAAATAACAGGAACTACCACGTGTAGGTCTCGCGGCCTCTTGTAGCTTCCTTAATTTCTTATGTTCTTAACTCAGAAGGAGAAACACTGGCCTGGTGGGAACACTGAGAGTCACCAAGCATAACAGATTTGCGGGAAACATCGCCAACACCACAGTTGATGCTTCTTAGTGATTGACAGACACACTTGATTGATTGATTGATTGAATGCCAAAAAGGGGGAAATGTGCCAGACATCAGAGGTCATATGGCACTATGGCAAAGCAGAAAAAGGGGAGGGGTGAGGGAAGGGGAAAGAATGGAATATTACAGCAGGATGGTTGGATCAGAGGAAGGATGTGAATTTGTTGGGGGAAGGAGAACACAAATTGGGAATTGGGACAGGGGGGTGAGTAAGGAAAGTTTCTTGGAGGTAGATAACATGAGCCACATTTGAGGCAACACTGATACACTATAACGAGTCCTGTGTTGTGTGGTGCTAAAGCCTTATTAACTATCATTCCGGGCTGGGGTCATTTCTCCCATGGTGTGAAAATACTACTTCAGGCAAGGGTAATCTCCCATGGTGTGAGAATACTGCTCTGGGCAGGGGTAATCTCCCATGGTGTGAGAATACTGCTCTGGGCTACGGTAATCTCCCATGGTGTAAGAATACTGCAGAGTGCGGTAATCTCCCATGGTGTGAGAATACTGCTCTGGGCTGGGGTAATCTCTCCCATGGTGTGAGAATACTGCAAGTGTGGTTATCTCCCATGGTGTGAGAATACTGCTCTGGGCTGGGGTAATCTCTCCCATGGTGTGAGAATACTGCAAGTGCGGTTATCTCCCATGGTGTGAGAATACTGCTCTGGGCTGGGGTAATCTCTCCCATGGTGTGAGAATACTGCGAGTGCAGTTATCTCCCATAGTGTGAGAATACTGCAAGTGCGGTTATCTCCCATGGTGTGAGAATACTGCAGTGTGGTAATCTCTCCCATGGTGTGAGAATACTGCTCTGGGCTGGGGTAATCTCTCCCATGGTGTGAGAATACTGCGAGTGCGGTTATCTCCCATGGTGTGAGAATACTGCTCTGGGCTGGGGTAATCTCTCCCATGGTGTGAGAATACTGGAGTGCGGTTATCTCCCATAGTGTGAGAATACTGCTCTGGGCTGGGGTAATCTCTCCCATGGTGTGAGAATACTGCGAGTGCGGTTATCTCCCATAGTGTGAGAATACTGCTCTGGGCTGGGGTAATCTCTCCCATGGTGTGAGAATACTGCGAGTGCGGTTTTAAATCTACTCCCAGTGTGAGAATACTGCTCTGGGCTGGGGTAATCTCTCCCATGGTGTGAGAATACTGCGAGTGCGGTTATCTCCCAGTGTGAGAATACTGCTCTGGGCTGGGGTAATCTCCCATGGTGTGAGAATACAGCAAGTGTGGTTATCTCCCATGGTGTGAGAATACTGCTCTGGGCTGGGGTAATCTCTCCCATGGTGTGAGAATACTGCGAGTGCGGTTATCTCCCATGGTGTGAGAATACTGCTCTGGGCTGGGGTAATCTCTCCCATGGTGTGAGAATACTGCGAGTGCGGTTATCTCCCATGGTGTGAGAATACTGCTCTGGGCTGGGGTAATCTCTCCCATGGTGTGAGAATACTGCGAGTGCGGTTATCTCCCATGGTGTGAGAATACTGCGAGTGCGGCCCCGAGACACGAATTACTACTGACAGGTTACAAGTTTACAGGAAGCATAATTAACCCCTTGAGACCCAGAACGTAATTTCCATTGTAATTTGGGTATCATTAGATGATTTTCAGTGAATATAAGCAATATTTTATAGATATGACCTGTTTAGTATCCTTGTCCACTAACTAATTTGGTATACTATTCAGTTACTTTTCGTAATTTTATGTCTCAACAACAGACAATTTTTTATAGCAAAGGAAAAATCTGGGCGTGAAGGGGTTAAGCTATAATCACACTTGTAGATCTCACAGTGCTGATTCACTGCAATGTTGTGAGATACATGATGGACTGCCACACACAATGATATAGTTACTACTGCTAAGGTAAGAAAGCTTGAGAATATTTAACTTCAGTGGTACGGTACACAGTTTGCCCACAATGAGAAGTTTGGGACATTCTTAACAGAGATTCATCAACATATACATTGTAAATACGTACTTGGGACACTTTTAAGTTTTAGGCTCACTAGGAGCACACACTTATATACACACACACACACACACACACACACACACACACAACACACACACACCGGGTTATTTATGATGCCTTGACACCTAAATGGAAATATCTGACACACACACACACACACACATAATAATTATATATATATATATATATATATATATATATATATATATATATATATATATATATATATATATATATATATATATATATATATATATATATACACACAACACACACACAAAAGCAAGAAACAACACATACAAAGTCATTCAAGGAACAAAAACGCAGAACAAGGAGGCTGGACGAGGAGGCATTCACGGCAATCACACATCAAAGATCTGAGAACTTTTAGGGAGGGGAGGCAGAGGCAGTGAGTGCACCGTGAGGCAGACAGACTCCTTGGTGATGGCCGGGGAGTAGGGGGGCGGCGGGACACGGCAGTGGGTGGGGAGGGGCGAGGCGGCGGCATGGAGGGACCCCGTAGATGACCAAACCCGTATACCGGAGTCTGCGTCATCTTGTTTACTCCTGAGGTCATATTTTGGTGGGTCGAGCTTTGTCCCTCCTTCATCCCCTACCTCTGTCTCGCCTAAAGGGATGTCTGTGAAGGCCTCGTTTTCAACCCCAACACTCGCGATGCATTCCGATCCCTCGTCTCTCTTGATGAAGTAGATCCCTCTCTGGTCGTCACCTAGCAGTATGGGCGGTCTCGGACGCTGGAACTCAAACATGTAAACGGCGTCCTCTCGATCGCTGTCTTCGGGTAATACGGCGGGATTCATGGGTCGGGTGAAGAACGCGCGTGGTTTGGCGGCTTCCTGACTGAGGTATATCTTGCTGCGGTTTCTGTGGCGCCGACAGACCCAGAGTGCCACGCTGAGTGCCGCGAGAACCACCACTACGGCACAGCACACGACAGCGCCACAACTACTGTAGGACTTAACTGTGGCCCCGCGTTCCTTGTCACCACTGGCATTTCATACACCACTGTTTCCTCTGTCTTGTTATCACTCCCCCTTACTACACTGCTATTATCACTCCTCACATCAGTTATGTTTGTCATCAGTACTGGGAAATCACTTAGACTGCGGCCACTTGAGTTAGTTTGGTGAGTCTCATATGTAAAGGCGAGTCTTGGGGCCTGTGTGCTGTCTGCCTCCACTTCCCAATCCTCTATGTTGCCTGATTGTGTTGTGTTCTCCACGTCTCTCTTCTTTGTGGTAAGTGGAGGGGTTAGGGTGACACTGCTATTCGATACCTGGCTATTCCTATGTACCCCATTTAGCATAGGTATCAACTCATCACCCATAGCCAATGTTGATGTTGTTGATACCTCCATGTCCTCACCCTCTAAATCCGTGTCTTGTGAGTCTATTGATGATGTCGATGAGTCTCCTACTTCTCTGACACTACTAGGATTCACCAACTCACTATTATTCTGATGTCCAGGAATCACAGGTCGGTCTTCATCAACCCAGGTCGTAGTGACGGTAGCGCTTCGGGTCGCTGTCGGATATGATGATCCTTCGTAACTTGTGGCCTTGGCTATCTGGCTGGGTCGAAGGTCACGTCCCGGTCATCAACCATCAGCCCTTCCCTGGTGGTGGTGATGGCGAGGTCAAGGGTGAAGAGGTCATCTTTAGGAAACTCTGTGCTGTCTAGGGAGGATTGGCCTGTCGGGGAGGCTTCTAGGAGGAAGTCAAGCCCTCTGGTGGTGATTCTAAACGTGTCTTCGATAGCGTCTTGCGGGGACGGTGTGGGGGGGAGTGAGGGAGGGAGTGTGGGGGTGACAGAGGGGGGGAGGGAGAAGGGTGTTGGGGAGAGGGAGGGCATTGGGTTAAGGGAGTAGAAGGATAGAGCCTCGTCTTGTGTACCCATTAACTCCTCTTCCTCTTGTGGTAGAAGTGTTAGCCAATCGTCTTCATCTTGCAGTGTTGTAGAAATTGTGCTTGGCCATTCTTCAGGCGCTATTGTTGTCAGGTATTCTTCAGGAGTAATAGTAAATAGTTCCTTTCGTTCTGTGCTTGATAAACCTTCTGGTGTAGTCATTGATTCCTCCTCATTCATAAATGTTAGCTGGTTTTCTGTCCTCTCTGTATTCTCATCCTCTATATTATTGGTTAGTCTCTCCTCGGTGCACCCATCAGTGTTTCTTTAGGTGTCTTGGCAGTCCAAGCCTCAGTTTCTGGTACGTCCGTCGCCCAAACGTCAGGCAATATGGATGATAATTCCTGTATTTCTGGAGTGCTAGTTATGTGTGTTCTTGTCTCTTCATAGCCGAGTGTTGAGGATTGTGTAGGCATGATGGATGATAAGTCCTGTATTTCTGGAGTGCTGGTTGTGGCGTGGTGGTGCGTTCTCGTCTCCTCATAGCCCAGTGTTGATTGTGTCGTGGTCTCAGCCACGTGTCTTAGCTGCTTCCTGGGTCTGTGTATTGGACGCATCCCCATATGTACCACACCGTCCTCGCTGCCCCAGTACACTTGACTCCCTCTAGTGGCTACACTCTCTACGGCTACCTCACTTAGATGCGGTAAAGGAGGATCACTGCCACTGCCATCCCCCTCGAGCAGGTCCCTGTCACCCACACGCAAGTCTTCACCAGGATCAGGAGTGACAACATCGGCCACAGTAATATTAGCACTGCGTTCATAATCTGGATTCACCGATGCATTTTCTGTCGCATTTTCACCGAGATTAATTATAGGTTCTGTCACAGCTACGTTACTTATGCTATGCATCTTTCTCTTAATTATGGGTTCTGTCACAGCGGCTATGTTACTTATGCCATCTGTCTGTCTCATAATTATGGGTTCTGTCATAGCTATGTTACTTCTGCTATCTTTCTGTCTCTTAACTATGGGTTCTGTCATAGCTAAGTTACTTAATTCATCCGTCTGTCTCTTATTTATGGGTTCTGTCATAGCGCCAACGTTACTTATGCTATCCGTCTGTCTCTCTGGGTCCTTCCTGCTCCACTGTATGGTAGGGAAGAATTGCGTGATATTCTCCGATGGCACGAAAGAAATCTCTGGTCTCCCGTTTATGTATCCACCGCGCTTCAAGGGAGGATCGGCACCCACTGAGCTTCTTCTCGACGTCATCGTTGGGGTGCTCATTCTACCTGTGCTCTCGGCTCAGGGGTGTCGGGGGGTGGGTGTTGCTTTGGTCTGTGTCACACCCATAGTCACACCCTCACGGTCTGTGCTCCAACGCCTCACCTCCACGCGGCAAGCCATCTGGAAGGAACATACCGAGTGAATGACTGACTTTAACCCCTTTAATCTAATATTTTCTGATAAAGAAATTCTGAATTGAAATTATAGTTGCTTTCAGATATAATGAAATTTGCATTAATAAAAGCTAAATCAGAGAGTTTGAGTGATAATATGGTATATGAAAAGTTTTTTCATAGTTTCTTGTTATTACTAGAGAAATAATAATACCCTTGATAATTACTCTATTTGCTTTCATTGCTGAACTCACACCTTTGCTTCCCTTTCACAAGAAGTCAATATTCTTGTGTATTTTTTTCTTCTATTAAGTAACATATATACATCTTTTATAATCAGTTAACCATTATGACTAAAAAATAAAGCACTATAAGCATGTATCAGGTAATACTAAGCATTGTACTGTACCTGTACTGTACTGTACCTGTACATTCCTTAGCATGTATCAGTAATACTAAGCAGGTTGTTTAGTATTTTCTAAGCTGTCTATTTATATCTCAATAGACAACAACCTCCGGGAGTTCCCTTGGGCAAGACAGGAAGAGATAAACAGCAGGTGAAGAAAATTATCATCAGAGAGAGAGAGAGAGAGAGAGAGAGAGAGAGAGAGAGGAGAGAGAGAGAGGAGAGAGAGAGAGAGAAGGAGGAGAGAGAGAGAGAGGAGAAGAGAGAGAGAGAGAGAGAGAGAGAGAGAGAGAGAGAGAGAGAGAGAGAGAGAGAGAGAGAGAGAGAGAGAGAGAGAGAGGAGAGAGAGAGAGAGAGAGAGAGAGAGAGAGAGAGAGAGAGAGAGAGAGAGAGAGAGGAGAGAGAGAGAGAGAGAGAGAGGAGAGAGAGAGAGAGAGAGAGAGAGAGAGAGAGAGAGAGAGAGAGAGAGAGAGAGAGAGAGAGAGAGAGAGGATGAGAGAGAGGAGAGAGAGAGAGAGAGAGAGAGAGCACTAAATTACCTCGAAGGAAAATAATGATAAGAAATTCTGAGCAAAAAATGGCCAAAATAACCCTTCCCCCTAAACAAAACCCCAGATGATCAAAATAATCTGACAAGAAATCAGAAAATTGCCAAAATAACCTAAAAGGACAACAGAAAATGCTCCCCGCCCAAAAAAAAAATTGCCAAAATAACCCATTGGACATCAGAAAATGACAAAATAACCCATTGGACAGCAGAAAATGCCCAAAATAACCCATTGGAAAGCAGAAAATGACCAAAAAATAAACCCATTGAAAAATGCAGAAAATGACCAAAAACCATGACAGCAGAAAATGACAAATAACCCATTGGAAGCAGAAAATGACCAAAATAACCCATTGGACAGCAGAAAATGACCAAAATAACCCATTGGAAGCAAAAATGACAAAATACCCATGGAAGCAAAATGACCAAAATAACCCATTGGACAGCAGAAAATGACAAATAACCATTGGACCAGAAATACAAAATAACCCATTGGGACAGCAGAAAATGACCAAAATACCATGAAGCAAATGCAATAACCCATTGGACAGCAGAAATGACCAAAATGAACACAAAATAAAACCCATTGGACAGCAGAAAATGACAAATACCATTGACAGCGAAAATGACCAAAATAAAAACCCATTGGACAGCAGAAAATGACCAAAATAACCCATTGGAAAGCAGAAAATGACCAAAATAACCCATTGGACAGCAGAAAATGACCAAAATAACCCATTGGACAGCAGAAAATGACCAAAATAACCCATTGGACAGCAGAAAATGACCAAAATAACCCATTGGACAGCAGAAAATGACAAAATAACCCATTGGACAGCAGAAAATGACCAAAATAACCCATTGGACAGCAGAAAATGACCAAAATAACCCATTGGAAAGCAGAAAATGACCAAAATAACCCATTGGACAGCAGAAAATGACCAAAATAACCCATTGGACAGCAGAAAATGACCAAAATAACCCATTGGACAGCAGAAGAAAATGACAAAAATAAACCCATTGGAGCAGCAGAAAATGACAAAATAACCATTGGAAAGCAGAAAATGACAAAAAACCCATTGGAAGAAAATGAAAAGAGAGAAGAAGAGAAAATGAACCAAAAATAAAACCATTGGAACAGCAGGAAAAATGACAAAAAATGAAAACCCATTGAGACAAGCAGAAAATATGACAAAATAACCCAAATTGGACAGCAGAAAATGACCAAAATAACCCATTGGACACAAAGCCAAGAAAATGACCCAAAAAAATAAAAACCCATTGGACAGCAGAAAATGCAAAAATGCCAAAATAAACCCATTGGACAAGCAGAAAAGCCAAATGACAAAAATGCCAAATAACCCATTGGACAGCAGAAAATGACAAAATAACCATTGGACAGCAGAAAGAAAATAACCATGCAAAATACAAAATACCCATTGGACAGCAGAAAATGAACCAAAATAACCCATTGGACAGCAGAAAATGACAAAATAACCCATTAGACAGCAGAAAATGCACAAAATAACCCATTGGACAAGCAAGAAAATGACCAAATAACAAAAAAACCCATTGGACAGCAGAAAATGAAAATATGGACAAAATGCAAATAACCCATTGGACAGCAGAAAATGACAAAATAACCCATTGGACAGCAGAAAATGACCAAAATAACCCATTGGACAGCAGAAAATGACCAAAATAACCCATTGGACAGCAGAAAATGACCAAAATAACCCATTGGACAGCAGAAAATGACCAAAATAACCCATTGGAAGCAAGAAAATGACAAAATAACCCATTGGACAGCAGAAAATGACCAAAATAACCCATTGGACAGCAGAAAAATGACCAAAAATACAACCATTGGACAGCAGAAAATGACAAAATAACCCATTGGAAAGCAGAAAATGACAAATAATGAACAAAAACAAAAACCTTGGACAGCAGAAAATGACAAAATAACCCATTGGACAGCAGAAAATGACAAAATAACCCATTGGAAGCAGAAAATGACAAAATAACCCATTGGACAGCAGAAAATGACAAAATAACCCATTGGACAGCAGAAAATGACACAAAAAATAACCCATTGGACAGCAGAAAATGACAAAATAACCATTGGACAGCAGAAAATGACAAAATAAACCCATTGGACAGCAGGAAAATGACCAAAAAAACCCATTGGACAGCAGAAAATGACCAAAATAAACCCATTGGACAGCAGAAAATGACCAAATAATAAACCCATTGGAAAGCAGGAAAATGACCAAAATAACCCATTGGACAGCAGAAAATGACCAAAATAACCCATTGGACAGCAGAAAAATGGACCAAAATAAACCCATTGGACAGCAGAAAATGACAAAATAACCCATTGGACAGCAGAAAATGACCAAAAAACCCATTGGAAGCAGAAAATGACCAAAATAACCCATTGGACAGCAGAAAGAAAAATGAAGCAAAATAAAACATTGGACGCAGAAAATACAAAAACCCATTGGACAGCAGACAGAAAATGACAACAAAATAACCCATTGGACAGCAGAAAATACAAAAAACCCAGAACAAAAACAAATAACCAAGAACAAATACCAACCCATTGGACCAGCAGAAAATGACAAAATAACCCATTGGACAGCAGAAAATGACCAAAATAACCCATTGGAACAGCAGAAAAATGACAAAATAACCCATTGGACAGCAGAAAATGACCAAAATAACCCATTGGACAGCAGAAAATGACAAAATAACCCATTGGACAGCAGAAAATGACCAAAATAACCCATTGGACAGCAGAAAATGACAAAATAACCCATTGGACAGCAGAAAATGACCAAAATAACCCATTGGACAGCAGAAAATGACAAAATAACCCATTGGACAGCAAAAATGACAAAATAACCATTGGACAGCAGAAAATGACAAAATACCCATTGGACAGGGAAAAATTGACCAAAATAACACCATTGGACAGCAGAAAATGACAAAATAACCCATTGGACAGCAGAAAATGACCAAAATAACCCATTGGACAGCAGAAAAGGTCCATAATAACCCATTGGACAGCAAATAATGACCCAAAATAACCCATTGGACAGCAAAAAATGCCCAAAATAACCCAATAGAAAGCAGAAAATGACAAAATAACCCATTGGACAGCAGAAAATGACAAAATAACCCATTGGACAGCAGAAAATGACCAAAATAACCCATTGGACAGCAGAAAATGACAAAATAACCCAATAGAAAGCAGAAAATGACAAAATAACCCAATAGAAAGCAGAAAATGACAAAATAACCCATTGGAAAGCAGAAAATGACAAAATAACCCATTGGACAGCAGAAAATGACAAAATAACCCATTGGACAGCAGAAAATGACAAAATAACCCATTGGACAGCAGAAAATGACCAAAATAACCCATTGGACAGCAGAAAATGACCAAAATAACCCATTGGACAGCAGAAAGACAAAATACCGGACCAAATAAAAAATAACAAAAAACACCATTGGACAGCAGAAAATGACCAAAATAACCCATTGGACAGCAGAAATGAAAATGACCAACAAAAAACCCATTGGACAGCAGAAAATGACCAAAATAACCCATTAGGAAAGCAGAAAATGACCAAAATAACCCATTGGACAGCAGAAAATGACCAAAATAACCCATTGGACAGCAGAAAATGACCAAAATAACCCATTGGAAAGCAGAAAATTACCAAAATAACCCATTGGACAGCAGAAAATGACAAAATAACCCATTGGACAGCAGAAAATGACCAAAATAAAAAAACCCATTGGACAGCAGAAAATGTCCAAAATAACCCATTGGAAGCAAGACAAAATAAAATGAAACCAAAAATAAAACCCATGGACAGCAGAAAATGCACCAAAATAACCCAATAGAAAGCAGAAAATGACAAAAATAACCCATTGGACAGCAGAAAATGACAAAATAACCCATTGGACAGCAGAAAATGACCAAAATAACCATTGGAAGCAGAAAATGCAAAAAACCATGGAAGCAGAAAATGAACAAAATAACCCAATAGAAAGCAGAAAATGACAAAATAACCCAATAGAAAGCAGAAAATGACAAAATAACCCAATAGAAAGCAGAAAATGACAAAATAACCCATTGGAAAGCAGAAAATGACAAAATAACCCATTGGACAGCAGAAAATGACCAAAATAACCCATTGGAACAGCAGAAAATGACAAAATAACCCATTGGACAGCAGAAGAAAATGACCAAAATAACCCATTGGAACAGCAGAAAAGTGAATGCAAAATAACCCAAGGAAAGCAGAAAATGAATAACCAACAAAATAAACCCATTGGAAAGCAGAAAATGACCAAAATAACCCATTGGACAGCAGAAAATGACAAAAATAACAAAAACCCATTAGGACAGCAGAAAATGACCAAAATAACCCATGGAAAGCAGAAAAGTCCAAAATAACCCATTGGAAAGCAGAAAATGACAAAATAACCCATTGGAAAGCAGAAAATGACAAAATAACCCATTGGACAGCAGAAAATGACCAAAATAACCCAAGGAAAGCAGAAAAGGTCCAAAATAACCCATTGGAAAGCAGAAAATGACAAAATAACCCATTGGAAAGCAGAAAATGGCAAAATAACCCATTGGACAGCAGAAAATGACCAAAATAGCCCAAGGAAAGCAGAAAAGGTCCAAAATAACCCATTGGAGAACAGAAAATGACCAAAATAACCCAAGGAAAGCAGAAAATGACAAAATAACCCATTGGAAAGCAGAAAATGACAAAATAACCCATTGGAAAGCAGAAAATGACAAAATAACCCAAAGAAAGCAGAAAATGACAAAATAACCCAAGGAAAGCAGAAAATGTCCAAAATAACCCAAGAAAAGCAGAAAATGTCCAAAATAACCCAAGGAAAGCAGAAAATGTCCAAAATAACCCAAGGAAAGCAGAAAATGTCCAAAATAACCCAAGGAAAGCAGAAAATTTCCAAAATAACCCAAGGAAAGCAGAAAATGCCAAAATAACCCAAGGAAAGCAGAAAATGTCCAAAATAACCCAAGGAAAGCAGAAAATGTCCAAAATAACCCAAGGAAAGCAGAAAATGTCCAAAATAACCCAAGGAAAGCAGAAAATGTCCAAAATAACCCAAGGAAAGCAGAAAATGTCCAAAATAACCCAAGGAAAGCAGAAAATGGCCAAAATAACCCAAGGAAAGCAGAAAATGGCCAAAATAACCGAAGGAAAGCAGAAAATGTCCAAAATAACCCAAGGAAGGCAGAAAATGTCCAAAATAACCCAAGGAAAGCAGAAAATGTCCAAAATAACCCAAGGAAAGCAGAAAATGTCCAAAATAACCAAGGAATAGCAGAAAATGGCCAAAATAACCCAAGGAAGCAGAAAAGTCCAAAATAAACCCAGGAAAGCAGAAAATGTCCAAAATAACCCAAGGAAAGCAGAAAATGCCAAAATAACCCAAGGAAAGCAGAAATGAAAAATACCTAAAGGAAAACAGAAATGGCCAAAGAACAGACCGGAATTCCAAATAAATCCTAACACCTAACTTCCATATAACACACCCACACATCCTACACATCCACACACTAACGAAAACAGTCAGGGTCCAATAACCAGTGATTGAAGACATACCAAACCTAATACAACCTAAGGTTCAGAAATCAACTACCTACCACAAAGAACTAGCCTAACCCCGACATATTCGCCAATAATCTTTTTCAATGAGATGTTATTTCGGAACAAAAAAAAAAAAATCCCAGACAAATGCACACAAAATGGCAAAACAAATTACAGAAAACTATATTAAGTCCAGCGAGCGAATGCCAATAACCCAACACAAATCATAACACCCAAAACCCAATACAATCCTGACACACACACCATTACATCATGACAGCTCCCATACATTAATTACCCCACACACCTAAAATACCTCTACATACCCTCACATCCTAACACACTCAAACACATCCATTCTCCCAACCCACAAATCAACATCCTTAAAACCCAAACAAAATCCTAGACCCAAACCCAAAAACCCAAATAAAACACACCAAACCTAATACCCAAAACCTGACACCCTAAACCCAACACACCTAAAATCCCCCACAACAGTACAACATTTCAAACAAACTAAAACATCCTACACCAGCATCTACGCGACTAATTCCTTCCCACTTACCACGTAACTTGGACGAGTTGCCAAATCAGCGACTCCGAGGGTAAGAGTCAGACAGAAAGAGAAAGCAAGAAGAAGAGCGGTCACCTTGGACTCCTTTCACCTGTCTCAACGGTCCTCACCTGCCTCCTCTTCTTCCTCCTCCTCCTCCTCTTCCTCTTCCTCCTCCTCCTCTTCTTCCTCCTCCTTGTCTTTATAACGCGCAGTAAGTTCAGTAACGATACATATACTGATATACATACACGTATACTTCAATTAATACCTAATAATGAAGGTATATGTATCGTTAATGAGTATGTGCTTGAAAGGAATTGATTTCAGAAGTACAGTATGTTTTTTATCATGATTTCAATGCCAATGATGATGGAGATTATAAATGATGATAGAAATAATAATAATAATAATAATTCTAATCAAAGGAACGTCACAACAAAATACTGTCTCCTACTCGAGCTGTTTTATGGTGTGTGTGTGTTTTCCTAGTTGTATATTGAAAGCATGGAGTCAATTTCGTAATGTGATCTCTCTCTCTCTCTCTCTCCTCTCTCTCTCTCTGTCTGTCTGTCTGTCTGTTCTCTCCGTTTCTGTTTTTTTCTCTTTGTTTTTTATCTCTCCCTCTCTTTTTTTTTTTTCTCTCTCTCTCTATCTCTCTCTCTCTTGTTTATGCCTTCAGACTGAAGATGGAGGAAAGCCCCGCCGTGTACAGATAATAGTTGTCACGCCGGTTATTCCTCTCCCTGCTCCTGTTGGTGGCGGATTAATAACAATAATAATGATATTAGATATATAATTATATAATCATTATTATTGTTATATAATACCCAAGAGCAATTCCCTAAGTAGGGGGACGTGATCTAAGAGAGAAAAAGGAAGAACTGTCAAGTATTTAACCCCTTGAGACCCAGAACGTAATTTCCATTGTACTTTGGGTATACCATATAAGACGATTTTAGTGAATATAAGCAATGTTTTATAGATATGACCTATTTAGAATCCTTTCCCCTAGGTAACTAATTTGGTATATTCAGTTACTTTTCTTAATTTTATGGCTCGACAACAGAGGATTTTTTATAGCAAAGGAAAGATCTGGGCGTGAAGGGGTAACCTGAGTGTCGCTGGGAGGGTGCGCGTCGCTAGAAAAGAGTGCGGGTGAAAAACTCTGCGGTGACGTCTTGCCGCGTTTAACTATCTCCACAGACTTTTATGCCATAGTATTTTTTGTTATTATTACTACTGTATTATTATTGAAATCATTATTATTATTACATATTATTATTATCCTCAGTATCATTATCATTATCCTCATTATTATTGTTGTTATTATTGCAATTATTATTATATTAAACGTGATCTAACTAAATATGTTGGGTATACCGTATATGCAAGGTAGTAAAGTAAAGATGGGAGCATACGTTAAGCTGCGCGTGGCCTCGGTGCTCATCTCCGTGGCATTAGCCCTTAGACTTAGAGCCTGTGGTGGGTGAGGACCCGTTACCCCGGGACACAGGGCTAGTGTGACACCCGGGTTACCACAGTTACCTTCCCCAGGTTTCCCCAGGTACCACAAGGGTCTGTTTTGGGTCCATTACTATTTTTGATTTACATCAACGACTTGGATAGTGGGATTAGCAGTGATATCAGCAAGTTTGCTGATGATACTAAGTTAGGTAGAATTATTGGATCACAGTCAAATGTAAACATTGCAGGGAGACTTAGATAAATTTAACGAGTGGGCAGACAGATGGCAGGTGGAATTTAATATTGATAAATGCAGCGTTATGAATGTTGGTAGAAAAAACCCTGGTAATAGATACACCATAAGCAATGTATCGCTGAAAAGATCAGAAGGTGAAAAAGATCTTGGAGTGAGGGTGAGCCCAGACCTCCGACCTAGGAAACAAAGTATTGAGGCCAGAAATAGAGCTAATAGAGTATTAATTAGGATTCATTACCAGAAGTGTTGAAAGTAGAAGTGCGGAAGTTATTCTAAATCTTTATCTGGCTCTAGTCAGGCCTCACCTAGACTATGCGGTTCAGTTTTGGTCTCCATATTACAGGATGGATATAGCCTTGTTAGAAAAGGATGACCAAAATGATACAAGGGATGCGTAACTTTAGTTATGAGAAGAGTTTGAAGTTATTAAAGTTACACTCACTCGAGAGACGCAGAGTAAGGGGCGATCTGATAGAAGTTTTTAAGTGGATAAAGGGATTTAATAAAGGAGAGGTAGGAAAAGTTCTTACGGCTTTTAACCAGGGTAGAACAAGAAGTAACGGATTCAAGCTGGAAAAGCGTAGATTTAGAAAGGAAATAGGGAAAAACTGGTTCACAAATAGGGTGGTGAATGAATGGAATGGTCTCAGTAGACAGGTAGTTAGTGCTGAGTCATTGGGGAGCTTTAAAGGGGAGCTGGATAGGTTCATGGATGGGGATGAAAGGTGGATATAGGTAGTGTTAGGTGACAGGAACTACCACGTGTAGGCCTCGCGGCCTCTTGTAGCTTCCTTATTTTCTTATGTTCTTATGTTCACTTATCAACCCCGAAAGGAAGGAGGAACAGCTGGACAGGCTGGTCACCGACTTCCCCTGGCCCGGACTCGAACCAGGGCCCGGAGATTCGTAGCCAGGCACGCTAGCCACTACACCACGGAGGCGACTAAAGGTACTTATGAATAATTATGTACAGGGGCCTGCACATACAGCTACAGTAGGTACAGTAGTCAATGCATTTATAAATAATAAAGACAATATGAAAAGCGTAGATTTAAAAGGAAATAGGGAGAAACTGGTTCACAAATAGGGTGGTAAATGATTGGAATGGACTCAGTAGACAGGTAGTTAGTGCGGAGTCATTAGAGAGGGAGGCTAGATAATTTCATGGATGGGGATGAAAGGTGGATGTAGGTAGTGTTAAGTAACAGGAACTACCACGTGTAGGTCTGACGACCTCTTGTAGCTTCCTTATTTTCTTATGTTCTTATGTACTACTACTACACTACTAACTACTACTACTACTACTACTACTACTACTACTACTACTACTACTGCTACTACTACTACTGCTACTACTACTACTACTAACACTAATACTACCAATACCACTTCCAATAATAGTATCTAATTTGAGTTTTCTAATTATTTTCATTTTGCGGAAAAAAACAAATTCAGTCGTGAAGGTCGGTAGGATGTAATCAAAGCAGACATCTTTGTGGAAACCTGGATACTCGGGTACTCCGTAGTGTAGTGGTTAGCACACTCGGCTCACAACCGAGAAGTCCCGGGTTCGATCCCCGGGCGGAGCGAAGATAGACGGGCGGTCTTTCTTAAAACCCGAGCCCCTATCCACCCAGCAGTGAATGGGTACCGGGTGTTAGCCGGGGGTTTGTGACCCCCCTCCCGGGGTGGTGGCTTCGGCCAACACTAAGCTGCAGCGGTAGATCACTACGGCTCTGAGGAATTATCCTCTAAACAAACATACAAACAAACAAACAAACTCACAAGCAGAAGTTTCCTATAATTCTGCGTGCCTAGAACAGGTATTTCGCCCCCCACTCCCCCCCCCCCCACACATGTAAAAGCTGTTCTCCCGTTCGTTTTCTAATATCTACTTCCTAGAACACGTAAGCAATCGTAATATTCCTGTTTTCCGTTCATATAAGGAAGAAAAAATGACCTCTAACTGTTCTGCATCAATAAATTATTAGACGACATTCATATTTCATACTGTCTGGATCTGATTATATTTGTGTTCTGATTATCTTGGATTTTGTTTATACCTGTCGGAGGAATACAAAGGAATACAAAGGAAGAACAGACAGCAACAGCCCTACTGGGCCAAACGAGGCTGTCTGTGTGACTACAAAAAACAAAAAAAAAGAGTTTACGTAGGGGCGAAGTAATCGAGTGTGGCAGTTGATGCTAAGTATTTATCTAGTTTGTTCTTAAACGCCTCAACCGTGTTACTATTAACTACTTGTGCTGGAAGTGAGTTCCATATATTAACAACTCTATTAAAGAAAAAGTGTTTCGCTTCATGTGACCGAAATCACTTACCAATGATCTTGTATCCATTACTACGAGTAGTGCTTGTCCAATCAATATTCAAATAGTCGTTTATGTTAACACTAGCCGCAAAGCCGCCCTCCGGGCGGACTTTTTTGGCTAGCTCCTGCGGAGGGCTATTGGTGGGCCTTCGGCCCACCACCTGTGTTTGGTGGGTCTTCGGCCCACCAAACATGGACTCTCCAGATAGCCCCTTCTAACTTTCCTGAAATCATGGATGTAGAAATGTATGTATTCCCCCCACCCATTCACTCACCCATTACCCATCACCCCCCACCCATTCACATTCACTCACCCATTACCCATCACCCCCCACCCATTCACTCACCCATTACCCATCACCCCCCACCCATTCACTCACCCATTACCCATCACCCCCCACCCATTCACTCACCCATTACCCATCACCACACACCCATTCACTCACCCATTACCCATCACCACACACCCATTCACTCACCCATTACCCATCACCTCCCACCCATTACCCATCCCCACACACCCATTCACTCACCCATTACCCATCACCCCCCACCTATTCCCTCACCCATCACCCATCACCCCCACCCATTCACTCACCCATCACCCCACACCCATTACCCATCACCCCACCCATTCACTCACCCATTACCCATCACCCTACATCAAGGCTTCCTCAATTCTCGCAACCCACTTTTGTTTTCACAATTCTCGCTAATAGGCTGCTAAAAAAAAAAAAAAGAAAAGTGATCGGATCATCTCATAAGTGGGCTTATGACCTTCCCCTGGTCAACCTGATTCCAAAAATGTGCCATATGAGGTGTTTGCGCCACGGGGGGCGGAACCTATACCACACACACACACACACACACACACACAGACAGACACACTTTCGCTTATATTATTATAGATTATCGAAGCCATGGAACATTTTAAACAATTCTATTAAGTCTCCTCGCAACCTACGTTTTGACAAACTGAACAAGTTAAGTTCCTTCAATCGCTCTTCGTATGGCTTGTTTCGCAAGCGCGGAATAATTTTAGTAACTTTTCTTTGTACTCTCTCCAGTTTGATTATATTTTTTCTATCGTAGGGTGACCAAACTGAACGCAATATTCAAGATGAGGACGCACGATCGCATTGAAAAGTGTATGAATGACTTTTTCAGACTTATATTCGAAAGTTCTTCCTATGAAACCAGTTAATTTGTTGGCCCTCTTAACAACTTCTGAACAATGTTTACTGGGCTTGAGGTCGTGGCTTATAATAATCCCCAAGAGGAGGAGGAGGAGGAGGAAGAAGAGGAGGTAGAGTAGGAGGATGTAGACATAGGAAGAGGAAGAGGAGGAGGAGGAGAAGGAAGAGGAAGAGGAAGAGAAGGAAGAGGAAGTGTAGGTCAGGAAGAAACGGTACATGATTACTACTTGAAGATTATACTTGCACGAGATTTAGAGAGGTCGATGTTCTCTCTCTCTCTCTCTCTCTCTCTCTCTCTCTCTCTCTCTCTCTCTCTCTCTCTCTCTCTCCATGACCTTCAATCTGTCATTTGAATGATCAGTGACGTCAAGATTGCACATCCTTCACACACACACACACACACACACACACACACACACACACACACACACAATCATCCACACACACACACACACACACACACACACACACACACACACACACACACACACACATACATACACACACACACACACACACACAATCATCCACACACACACACACACACACATACACACACACACACACACACACATACATACACACACACACACACACACACACACACACACACACACACACACATACACACACACACACACACATACATACACACACACACACACACACACACACACACAATCATCCACACACACACACACACACAAGGCTCATACATTTTTTTTCTATCGTCGTATGCAGCATCATCATTATTAGCATATTCTCTCTCTCTATCTCTCTCTCTCTCTCTCTCTCTCTCTCTCTCTCTCTCTCTCTCTCTCTCTCTCTCTCTCTCTCAAGGCGGTCTGTGTAATGTTAAAGGGCCGGCATCTGGATAGGATTACTCTGGGTAAAGCACACATACATATCTATGAGAGAGAGAGAGAGAGAGAGAGAGAGAGAGAGAGAGAGAGAGAGAGAGAGAGAGAGAGAGAGAGAGAGAGAGAGAGAGAGAGAGAGAGAGAGAGAGAGAGAGAGAGAGAGAGAGAGAGAGAGAGAGAGAGAATCCAATCATAGCTCATATATCCCTCAATATATTTTTCTCTCCTTATGAATGTATTAATTTTACGTAATATAATAATAATAATAATAATAATAATAATTTTATTCTCACCCGAAGGCATACACGAAAAACAACAACATAATATATAGACGAGGGAATGAACTTAAGTACTGAAGCAAATAATTGACACTAGCTATATACCTGTATAATAATAATAATAATAATTAATGCCATCAGGTGCCACGTATGTCCCTCTGTCAAGTACCTTCTGTTTGTCAAGACGTGTGTTGCAGCAGGACTACTACTACTACTACTACTACTGTAGTAGTAGTAGTAGTACTGTAGTACTGTACTACTACAAATATTGTTTGGCGTCTCGGGATCCTGAAAAGAAAAAACGAGACCTCCAAGATGTTTTGGAGCTTCACGATGAGTCGAACAGTCAAAGCTCAAGATGAAATTTGTTGCAAGCTCTCACAAAAGTCTGCCGCCTATGGGTCTTGAGATGCTGGCTCCTGTTATCAACAACCTGGCTGATGAGGTAAAGAAAATAAATGAATTGTTGCCTAAAATTCTAGACATCAAATCAGAAGTAAGTAACACTGCTGATACTGTGAGAACATTGAGGATTGATGTTCTAGATCTTAATAAGAAATTCGGCAATGCTGTAAATGGCTTGCAAGAAGCATCCCAAAATATACAAGCTTACCCACCAAAGACGGTGAATGATATAGTTTAATTTACAAGAGCATCTGAATCTAATGAGTCACCCATTAGAGAGGATTCACACGAAATGAACCACATAAACAAATCACCGAACACCTACGCTGAAGCAGTTGTCCAAACGCCTAACAGGGAAAACGAAGAATCGGTAGTTGGTGCGAGGAGCACTGATGCGAGGAGTAAAGGTGCTATACCGAAACTGTGAACTCATCATAACCACGGTGAGGCAGTACATCGCAGGAGAAATACTCTACCATCACCAAGGTGATCACGACAACAGCAGGAGGGACAACCATCATTACAGGAGGATAAGGAGGGACAGACGCCTCAATGCCTCACCAGGACCAGAGAAGAAATTGGAACTTTGTGGATAATAATAGAAGAAAACGGAGCAGAGTGGTGGGCGCCAGGCGTGAAGGTAACGCCACTCTGAAGGCTGTAAAGAGGACTGTCGACGTCTTTATCGGTAGGCTGGACAATGATGTTACAGCGGAGGATGTCCATGAGTATATAAAGAATACCTTTAACGTCACTGTATATAATGTTCGTCAATTAGAAATTTTATTTAAGGATTTTTCTGCCTTTAAAGTTAATATCAACTTGAATGACAGAGCAACTCTCTCCAACTCGGATTTATGGCCTGAAGATATTATTGTTGATAAATATTTTAATAGAAATACTGGGAGATCTGAGAATTAGTTTACTGTCTGCTTTGTTTTAGAACATACTTCTTCTAAGATGGATATAAAGGTTTGTAGTTACAACTGTTGCTCTTTAAAAAGAAATATTGATGTAGTTCGCTCAATTGCTGCTCAGAATTATGATTTTATATTTTTACAGGAAACGTTTTTATTGGATGATAGATTGGGTGATATTAATTTTATAAGTGAAAGTTATGAAGGTGTAGGTGTACCTGCAATCTATTCTGAGAAGTGTCTTGTCTCCAATGCAGGGAGATGTGAGGGTGGATTAGTATGCTTATGGAGAAAGAGTGTTAAGTGGAAAGTAAAAATATTATTGAGTGATAAGGATTACATTGTTTTACAAATATTGATTGGGAATTTTAGAATTATTTTAATTAATGTTTATTTAAAAAGTGTTACGTGGGAGGCAAAAACCATGGATGAATACCTACAACCACTTCACACATTAGGACGAATTTTAGCTAATGAAAATTTTGATTCTTTTTATATTTTAGGAGATTTTAATGTTGACCCTTTTGCTGGAAAGGCGTGGACTCCCCTGATAAATTTTTGTAGTAGAAATAACTTGCACGTGTTGGATTTTGACATTCTTGACCTCGATAGTTTTACTTTTGTACCCTATAATGATTCACATTGCAAATGGTTAGATCATATATTAGGAAGAAATAGTAATGATATATATTTCAATAGTATAGAGATTTTATATGACTGTTGGATCAGATCATTTACCTATTGCAGGGAATATTCACATCTCTAGGACTCTGTCTATGTATAACATAAAAGAAAGTGTTCAGCAGAATCATGTTGAGTATATACCTTGGAGGAGTCTCACTTCTCAAGAATATGAATGTATGAATAAGAATATTGATGATGAACTTCAGAACATTTCATATGAAGCCACTATGTGTCGTAGTGTTGGATGCCAGCATGAGGGCCACCTGTTGCAGCTCCAGGATTTGTATGAGAAATTGATCAATGCTGTTTTTAATTCTTCCATGAATTTTTCTAAAACGGCTGTTAATAAAAACAAGTTTAAAGTAGTACCGGGATGGAACAGAAATGTTAAGGATTTGTATACTAACTTTAAGGATGATTATAAAGTATGGTTATTAAATGGAAAGTCGAGAGATACTGCTGAATTCACAAACATGAAAACAAGTAGAAAATTGTTCAAAGAAGCACTTTCTAATTGTAGAAAAAATGAAATCCTTGAGAGATCGATATCTATACAACAGAAATATGAATCAAAGGATATGATAGCGTTCTGGAAAGAAATTAAAAAGAAAAGCAATACACAAAAGTCCTCAAATATAATTATCGATGGAGAAAATGACTCAAACAAAATTATTGATTGTTTTCATAACAAATTTTTTAATAAAGAGAACGTTTCTTACACAAATGAAGAGCAATGTTTACTTGATAAACTGAAAGATACTTGGAATAGGAGGGATAAATTTCATGTTGTTATTTCTGCTGAAAGATTACATTACTACATTACGAGACTAAATAAAGGGGTGGGTCAGGATGGCATCCATTCTCTACTCTTACAGAATGCCTCCAAACAAGTACTTGCAAATATTTGTGTGTTTATGAATGCATGTTATAGCCACTGTTATATCCCTTCACATTTGCTTAGGGGTGATATAAATCCTATAATAAAAGATACTAAGGGAAATATCGGTGATTCAAACAATTATCGACCAGTAATGCAGTCATCATGTATATTGAAATTATTTGAAATGCACATATTGGACATTTTAGAGGAAAAACTTGATTTTAGCCATAAACAGTTGGGTTTTTGTGCAAACATGTCAACCAATGATGCTTGTTTCCTTCTAAAAGAAACTGTTCATTCTTATACAAAAAATAATGATAAATCATTTGTAGCATTTATGGATTTGTCCAAAGCTTTTGATAAGGTAAATAATTTTATTTTAGGTAATATGTTATTAGATAGGAACATTTCTCCTGACATTGTTTTATTTTTAATGAATTATTTGAGAAATCAGAGTGCTAGAATTATATGGAATGGTTTTCAAGGATCTAATACAGAAATCGATACTGGTGTAAGACAAGGAGGAATTTTGTCGCCATTTTTATTTAAATTATATATTGATGATCTTCTCAGGGACATATCCAACCATGACGTAGGATGTAAATATGGATAATTTAGAACGAATATTATAGCGTATGCTGATGGCATAGTTTTACTTGCTGACTCTCATAATAACTTAGAAACATTATTAGATGTATTTGAAAGTAATATTAAAAGTTTGAAACTAAAGGTAAATCATTCAAAATCTAAATGTATGGTCTTTCATGATGTTAATAAGAAGAAATGTAAGATGAAGGGATATATAAGTCACTATAAAATCGTGGAAAATTACAAGTATTTAGGACATTATATGTCATTCAATTTTTGTGATAAAATAGATGTAGAGGAAAGGCTTCAAAGTTTTTACAGTAAATTTAACACTGTCTTGCGTAAGTTTAAAGGAATCAATTCACAAGCATTACTTTTTCTATTCAAGTCATACAGTATTCCTATCTATGGTCTTCAAATGTGGAATTTATGTAAGATTAACTCGAGTTATATATTTAAAACATTTGAGATAGCTTATGCAAATGCACTTAAGAAAATTTTAGGATGTCCATTTTTAACCAGTAATCACAGTATTGTCAAAGAGTATAACATGCTTTTATTAAAACATCATGTAACAACAGTTCAAGCTAGGTATTCTAGATCGTTAAGTAAGAAAAATTATTCTGTATATATTTTGAACAAACCTTTGTTTTTTGAGGGTATGTCTTTTAAATCTTTTTTAAGTTTTGTATTCCGATTTTATAAAATAACTTTTTTAGATAATAGCATGGATGTAATTTTAGCAAGAATTACTTGGGTTCAGAACCATGAAAATATGAGAGGAGTTCCACTTCCTTTGACTTCATGATAATTTTTTTTTTGTGATATCTATAATAATATAAGCGAAAGTGTGTCTGTCTGTGTGTGTGTGTGTGTGTGTGTGTGTGCACTGTGTGGTATAGGTTCCGCCCCCCGTGGCGCAAACACCTCATATGGCACATTTTTGGAATCAGGTTGACCAGGGGAAGGTCATAAGCCCATTTATGAGATGATCCGATCACTTTTTTTTTTTTTTTTTTTTTTTTTAGCAGCCTATTAGCGAGAATTGTGAAAACAAAAGTGGGTTGCGAGAATTGAGGAAGCCTTGATGTAGGGTGATGGGTAATGGGTGTGGGGTGATGGGTGAGTGAATGGGTTGGGGGTGATGGGTGAGGGAATAGGTGGGGGGTGATGGGTAATGGGTGAGTGAATGGGTGTGTGGTGATGGGTAATGGTGAGTGAATGGGTGGGGGTGATGGGTAATGGGTGAGTGAATGGGTGTGTGGTGATGGGTAGTGGGTGAGTGAATGGGTGGGGGTGAGTGAATGGGTGGGGGGTGAATGGGGGGTGATGGGTAATGGGTGAGTGAATGGGTGTGTGGTGATGGGTAATGGGTGGGGGGTGATGGGTAATGGGTGAGTGAATGGGTGTGTGGTGATGGGTAATGGGTGAGTGAATGGGTGGGGGGTGATGGTAATGGGTGAGTGAATGGGTGGGGGGTGATGGGTAATGGGTGATTGAATTGGTGTGTGGTGATGGGTAATGGGTGAGTGAATGGGTGGGGGGTGATGGGTAATGGGTGAGTGAATGGGTGTGTGGTGATGGGTAATGGGTGAGTGAATGGGTGGGGGGTGATGGGTAATGGGTGAGTGAATGGGTAGGGGGTGATGGGTAATGGGTGTGTGGTGATGGGTAATGGGTGAGTGAATGGGTGGGGGGTGATGGGTAATGGGTGAGTGAATGGGTGGGGGGTGATGGGTAATGGGTGAGTGAATGGGTGTGTGGTGATGGGTAATGGGGTGAGTGAATGGGTAATGAATGGGTGAGTGAATGGGTGGGGGGTAATGGGTGAGTGAATGGGTGGGGGGTGATGGGTAATGGGTGAGTGAATGGGTGAGGGGTGATGGGTAATGGGTGAGTGAATGGGTGGGGGGTGATGGGTAATGGGTGAGTGAATGTGAATGGGTGGGGGGTGATGGGTAATGGGTGAGTGAATGGGTGGGGGGAATACATACATTTCTACATCCATGATTTCAGGAAAGTTAGAAGGGGCTATCTGGAGAGTCCATGTTTGGTGGGCCGAAGGCCCACCAAACACAGGTGGTGGGCCAAAGGCCCACCAATAGCCCTCCGCAGGAGCTAGCCAAAAAGTCCGCCCGGAGGGCGGCTTTGCGGCTAGTGTAATATAAAATTCCTTGTATGTTATGCAATAAAGATGATGATTGATGATGATGATGATGATGATGATGATGATGATGATGATGATACTACTACTACTACTACTACTACTACTACTACTACTACTACTACTACTACTACTACTACTACTATACTACAACTACTACTACTACTACTACTACTACTACTACTACTACTATACTCTTGTTTACTTAACGAGGTGAAAAATCCTGACCCTTTGCTGCTTACTGACTGATATTTGATGCCAGGAGAAGGGAATACTACGCTTCTTCTAAATTTCAGTTTTATTTTTTTCATAGTTAACCATATTATCAGGTAAACATAGGCATCACTTTAAGCATGAGACCTTAAGATAGAATGGAATTTTCAACTCTTAAAAAAAAACAACGATATATACTTAAAATGCCTCACCATGACAACCTCGCATCCCTACGATATACCCTACGATATACACGTGTCCTCATGCAACTCTTCACTTTCCCTTATCCTCTCCTCCCTCCCTCCTACGACCTCGCTGCATACGACTTTCTCCTCGCTACTATTCCTGCTCTGTTCCACTGTCCCTCTGTCCTACTAATGCAAGAGTTATCCAGTATCTTTGCTCTTTCATCCCACCTTTCTCCTCGCTACTATTCTGTTCTGTCCCTCCTACTAATGCAAGAGTTAACCAGTATCTTTCTGTGCTCTTTCATGTGCTCTTTCATCGCGACGTTCTCCTCACTCTCATTCCTGCTCTGTCCCTCCTACTAATGCAAGAGTTAAGCCCGGTTCCCACCATCCCGCTTGTACGGCCGCCGTACAACAACAATAACGTCACAATGACGTCACAATAAAGTCTACCGCACAGCCGTACCGCTGTACGGCTGCCGTACAAAGTTAAATTCAAGTCATCTCTCCCGCTCGGCGGTGTCCGCTCGAGCGGAGTTGCCAACTGTGCCCAGTTACCACAAATACCACTCAAGCGGTGATGATGGTGACGTCATTGTTTGTTGTATGGCGGCCGTACAAGCGGGATGGTGGGAACCGGGCTTTAACCAGTATCTCCACTCTTTCATCCCGACGTTCTCCTCGCTACTATTCCTGTCCTGTCCTTCCTACTAATGCAAGAGTTAACCAGTATCTCCACTCTTTCATCCCGACGTTCTCCTCGCTACTATTCCTGTCCTGTCCCTCCTACTAATGCAAGAGTTAACCAGTATCTTCACTCTTTCATCCCGACTTTCTCCTCGCTACTAATCCTGTTTTGTCCCTCCTACTAATGCAAGAGTTAACCAGTATCTTCACTCTTTCATCCCTTTCACTGGTTAACTCTAAAACTGTCTTACTGTTTTTATTTGTCCACCTTCCTAAGGCTAAAATCTTTGTTAGAGAGGATTATCAAGACACCGTCCCTCCTACTAATGCAAGAGTTAACCAGTATCTTCACTCTTTCATCCCTTTCACTGGTAAATTATAAAACAATCTTCCTGACTATTTAGATTTTTTTTTTTCTCTCTCTCTCTTTCTCTCTCTCTCTCTCTGGTTGCGCTTCACCCTCGCCCCGCTGAGGTTGTGCGCTATTCCCCTCCCGTTCCGGCACCATGCAGGGCACCAAGCGTGGCCCTGCCTGGGAGGCTCTCGATGAGAATAGCGATGCCTCTGACGGCTTTCAACTTGTCTGTAATATCAAGAAAAAGAACAAACGTGGCGGTGACGACCATGGCAATCCTCCTCCCGAAGGGGCCAGTGCTGCTGCCGCTGACGCCTCCCCCGCCCCTGACAAGCTGTATCGTCTTTTTTTCCCGGTTGGAGTGTCACCTACAGACAGGTCAATCTGGCTAGCGGAAGTTGCTGGCAAACATCGCAACCTATCTGTTACTCCTAAGATGACAACCACGTCTATAATGGCAGTCACGAGGGACAGTGACACTGCTCAGTTCCTAACGGAAGTGGGCCACCCTCTTCGCGGCAGCGTCATGAGACTTACCGAGGCCACGGAGGAAAACCGACAGGTCAAGGTGAATATAAGGAACTACCCATTCTTCATGCCCCTTCACCACCTCGAAGATCATCCAGGCGTCCTCTGGGCTCGAAGGGACGGACAACGTTGGAATTCTCGATCCAATATGATGGTGCCTGGATCCCGAGTGACTGCGATGTGGATGGGTGACCCGCCATCGATGATCGCCCTGCCTGGGATGAGGCCATGCCGTGTGGAGAGATTTATCGGAAAGCCTGCATTTTGTGGGAAGTGCCAGCGATGGGGCCACCGCGAATGGCAATGCAATAGCTACGTGCGCTGTGGTTTTTGCTCGGGGAGGCATGACACTAAGCTTTGCAAGGATCGCATTATCAATGGGGAATCCATCACACCCCGGTGCCCCAATTGCTTCCTGGAGCATAATGCTTGGAGTGTGAAGTGCCTTGTGAGGCCCGATGCCCACCGCTATAGGAAGCCTGCGTCGCCTCTGCTCCCTGCCGCAGTTAACCCCCCGCCGCCAAGTCAAGACTCTGCAGCCTACCCATCCCTCCCCCGGATGGGGCGGGCCTGGCTGCCCCCCTCCTCCTCGCCGATGCTAGCTGATCTACCCATGCTGCTCCCTCCTTCGGACCCTTCCCTCCCCCACCCTAGCCACCCGCAGTCTGCCCAAGCCAGTCACCAAGTCACCCCCTCTCCTCCCTCTCACCGCGGGGTGGCTGCTCCCCCTCTCCCCCCACAGGTCGCTGAAGGCGGTGTTGCCTCCCTCAGCGATTCTGAGGCTATTTTGACTTTGATGAACGAGATGAAGATGCTACAGGAGGCGCAGGTCCATTACCAGGAGGAATGTGCTGATTTGCGTGCCCAAATAGTCTCTCTACAAGAATTGAAGGGGGAGGTGGCAGCCTTGAAGGGTGTGATGGCGACCGCTCGAAGCGACATGGTGAGCGTGACAGGAGAGATATTGAGCCTAAAGGAAATGCTGACAGAGATGACCCGAACGATACAAGACACTCTTGGTTCAAGGCGACGCCGAGATGTAGCCCCTGACGACGCCCTGCTGACCATGGATGTAGACACCATGGACCCTCTTGTCAACCCCCCTCCCCCCATGGCGCCCAAAAAATCCCGGGGTAAGGGAGGTCGACGGACGCCTGAAGGGGAAAATGAGACTCCTGCCTAGCTCAGTGCCCGCTCGGCTTGACGCCCCCCCCGCCCTCCACCCTGGGAGTGCCTGCCTGCCACCCAACCGCCCCTCTCATTCTGTGCCTAAGTGCGCCTATAACTCATCCTCTCCCCTCCCTCCCTGACTGTGCGATCTGAACTCTGTGCCCTGGCGTAAATCGTGTAGGGTAAACATGAATGTCATAATATTCCCCATGGCCCATACTGTGTGTTTAGATTATTATAACTCAACGACTATGCCCCTCATATTCGATGTCCTTTACCAGCTCATCATATGTATACTGAGATAAGACTGTTCTTATGAAACAGTCTTTTTTACAACTGTACTTCAATTGTGAATAAAAGTATTGAATCTGAATCTGAATCTCTCTCTCTCTCTCTCTATCTCTCCACACACACACACACACACATACACACACACACACACACACACACATACACACACAACCACATACACACACACACACACACACACCAAAATAACCCTTACTTATGCCTCTTTATTTCTTTTCAGAGGAATGTGATTCTTCGAAAACTTCAGGAAACATTTACATATCATGATGACGCTAATGTTTGTTTACTTTTTGATGCTGACGAAATGCCTCGCTCCTTCGGCACGACTCTACACATTATTCTTGTTATTCGTCAAGGTCAAGCTAAGTTAGTTTAGTTTATGTTTGTTATTCCTTCCTTGTTCTTCTGCTTGATATTCCTAGGTAAAGTTAGGTTAGTTTAGCTTAGGTTTGTTATTCCTTCCTTGATATTCCAAGGTAAAGTTAGATACTCCTTACAGAGCCTTCCTCTCACTTAATTAATACGCAGATGAGAGAGAGAGAGAGAGAGAGAGGAGAGAGAGAGAGAAGAGGAGAGAGAGAGAGAGAGAGAGAGAGAGAGAGAGAGAGAGAGAGAGAGAGAGAGAGAGAAGAGAGAGAGAGAGAGAGAGAGAGAGAGAGAGAGAGAGAGAGAGAGTAGCAAATGTTGAAATGGAGAAGAATACAAGTAGAATGGAAAATTGAAAAGAGAGAGAGAGAGAGAGAGAGAGAGAGAGAGAGAGAGAGAGAGAGAGAGAGAGAGAGAGAGAGAGAGAGAGAGAGAGAGAGAGAGAGAGAGAGAGAGAGAGAGAATGGAAGGAGAAGAATACAAGAGATGAAGAGAAGAGAGAGAGAGAGTAGAAATGGAAAGGAGAAGAAGACAAGAGAATGGAAAGAAGAGAGAGAGAGAGAGAGAGAGAGAGAGAGAGAGAGAGAGCCAGTCACGAGGAGGCCTGGAATAATGCGTGACTGTGCTTTAGGAAAATTATCAGCAATTGCATGATTGCCTGGCCTTCCCCATGGCTATCTCTCCTTTCCTTTATATTTTCAATTATTTCCTTTTAATATTTCAATTCAATCTGTCTACTTGTGTTCTTTGCCATTTCAACATTTGGTAGTTTATCTCTCTCTGTCTGTCTGTCTGTCTGTCTGTCTGGCTGGCTGGCTCTCTCTCTTTCTCTCTCTCTCATCGTAAATATCAACATGAACACATCCTTCTGCATCATTTATCTGATTAAAGGGGCGGGAGAAGGGGGCGAGAGAGGGAGAGGGAAAGGGAGGGGGAGAGGGGAAAAGGAGGGGGAAAAGAAGGGGGGATGGGCGGTAGGCGGCAAAGGGAGATAAGTTGGGAAAGGGGGGAGGGGAAAGGAGGAGGGGAGGGGAAAGGAGGAGGGGAGAGGGGAGGAGAAAGGGGAGGGGGTAAAAAAAATTAAGGGGGTATGGGGTAAGTTGCTCTCCAAATCATGGCAGGACTCC
The DNA here is from genome assembly GCA_016584305.1 of Chionoecetes opilio. Classification (NCBI taxonomy): domain Eukaryota; kingdom Metazoa; phylum Arthropoda; class Malacostraca; order Decapoda; family Majidae; genus Chionoecetes; species Chionoecetes opilio. Next base: position 568,070 of record JACEEZ010002275.1, read on the forward strand.
CTGGACTCTGGCCGCCCATCGCTGGTGATTGCCCTGGACATCGCCGGGGCCTTTGACTGTGTGTGGCACAAGGGCCTCCTGGCAAAGCTCGAACAGCTCGGCATCACGGGACACCTGCTGGCGCTGTTCTCGAGCTACCTGCACAACCGGAGTCTGAGGGTGGTGGTGAATGGGAGCACGTCAGCCACATACCCGGTGGAGGCTTCCGTTCCACAGGGATCGGTCCTGGGCCCCATCCTGTGGAACATTTACTTCAATGACCTCCTCCAAAGCCTCCCTGTGGCGTCTGCCTATGCTGACGACTGCACCGTGTCCCACTCCTACACCAGAGAGGAGACTGCGAACGTGATAGATGCCGCCAACCGTCAACTTGGTGACATCACGGCCTGGGGAAGACGGTGGCAAGTCCAGTTTGCTGCCGAGAAGACCCAGGCCATGGTTATATCACGTTCGAGGGAGGACTCCAGGCTTCTCGAGGGGAAGCTGAAGTTTGGGGACGATACCCTTGCCATCAAGGACTCCATCAACATCCTGGGGGTGGAGGTTGACTCCAGGCTCAGCTTTGACCGCCACCTGGAGACAGTGGCGCGTCGAGCCTCACTGAGGGTGACTCTCCTGCGCCGAGTAAGGCACCTGCTCGACGCTGATGGCCTCATGCGGCTGTACAAGGCCCAAGTCAGGCCCGTCATGGAGTATAGTCCTCTCACCTGGATGAGTAGTGCCCAGTGCCACCTGTCACTGCTGGACAAAGTGCAGAGACGTGCTGAGCGCCTCATACACCAAACTGCCGACCAACATCACATGGAATGTTGTCCGAGGCAACAGTGGCGGCAGCAGCAGCAGCGACGACTACAACAACAACATCAGCTGCAGCTCCAACAACACCAGCAACAACAACAACAACGACTACAGCAGGAGCAGTGGCGGGATGATCCCCGCTCCCAGCTTGATAGTCTGGGGCACCGGAGGAGGTCTGTGCGCGCTACGAGGACGGTAGTGACAGGTGATCTCCTCCTCGAGGCCCCGAGGACCCACACCGTGATGGGCCAGCGAGCCTTTACTTGGGCCACGGCGACACTGTGGAACTCCTTCACGGTTGAAGTGGATGTCGTGGCCATGAACACCCAGCAGGTGAAGGTGGCGGCCCACAAATGGAGCCGCTTACATCCGCCTTAGTGACCGTAAGGCGTGATACAGTGTCGTGTCATTAGTGACACTCAGTGACACAGTGACACACACATAGTGACACACATTGACACTTAGTAGACACAGTGACATACAGTGTACGTATCAATAGTGCGCTGACAAGTGCCTGTGACGGATAGTGTCCCTCGGCCTGTAATATTGTGTACTTACTTACTACTTAGTTATTATATCTTACAAGGCATAGCTTTCGGATAGATGTCCCCGGGACAGGGGACTTCTTTAGCTTCTGCCACTTAATGCCTTCATCAACCTCCTTATCAATTTGTAGCCCCATGTCAACCATGATGTAAGTTGTTTAAATAAAAAATAAAAAAATAAAAAAGGGGTAAAGGGGAAACGGCAGAGGGGAGAAGGGGGCAGAAGGGAAGGGGGAGGGGCGGCAAAGGGAGAGATAGTTGGGAAAGGGGGGGTGCGAGGGGTGAGGGAAAAAGGTGAGGGGAAGGGGAAGAGAGGGGAAAGGGAGAAGGGAAGGGGGAGGGTTGCGACACGGGTCAAAGGGAAGATCCGGGCCTTGCAAAATTTTCCTATTGTGCGGCAAGAAGAGAAATCTTAAACTATTTATTGGCAACGACGCGTCATCCTATATTTGGAGCACCATTAAAGTGTGTGTGTGTGTGTGTGTGGTGTGAGGCAGGATACATGGTGATGAGACTTAATTATAACATGGTCGTAGATAAATAAACACTATAGTCAAGACTTGAATATCAAAGCGGTATACATAGTGCGTAAGTGATATAATTATGAACGAGGAAGAGAGAGAGAGAGAGAGAGAGAGAGAGTGCATGATCAGGTCGAGCGAAGTTTTCATACAAGTCCTCTATCTCTCTCTCTCTCTCTCTCTCTCTCTCTCTCAAAAAGTCTTAAAAACAACGAGTAACTAATAAACAACCATAAGAACAAAATCAAAACACAGAATCATTGCCTTCACATAATAAAGATCGAACGAAACTAATGCAACGAATAGAACGAGAAAAAAAACTAAGAAAAGGAACATGATCATAATAGAATACAAGAAATTGGAAACATAACAACAGACAGGGGTGACCTTACACACACACACACACACACACACACATTAACATAGCATAAGCTGGTAGACAGGTCGAACAGCCTGAAAAACCCAGCTTCGTGCGTCAAACTCTAGGAACTAATTTGTGGAAGAGAAGGAGGAGGAGGAGGCAGGAGGCAGGAGGTTGTTTGATAGCTTGTACTGTACCAAGTTTCACCATACTACACATCTCCTTCATAAAACCATATATTTAACCCCTACCAAGCACTGCCACACTATTAAACCATCATTATCTGGTAGCAGTAACCCCTATCTACGTGTATAACCCAAACAGTACACGTAAATAAGGAGTTAACACATGGTAAACAAACATAAATATTGACGTATTGAAGTAGCGAGAGATGGCAGTCTAACCATGAACGCTCAGAGATATATTACGTAGCAACTCCAGCATTCCTTCACAGGTCCCAGCGCACACCCAAGTGAGCTGTGCCTGTGTGGAAGGAAGTGTGACCTTGGTTTGTGTTTTGTGGTGTGTGGGTCCTTGTAGTGAGGGTTGAGTTCGCCCCTCCTTCCTAATCCTATCATATTGACAGTCGCTTCTGAGATCCCGTCATGGCGAGGTGGGGTTCCTCAAGGTGCCTTTTCGGCCTCTTGACGCTTGTATCCCTGGCTATGTGGTGTACAGGGTAAGTATTTATATTAACACCATCATTACTATCATTACTCCTATCATCATTGCTGTGTCATTGTTAATGTTATCCTTATTTTTGTTGCATTTGACCATGTAAGAGTAAAGTAAGCTATATTAGGGATGATTATCTTAATGTCTTGGTATGTCTTATCAATGCCCTGTTTGTGTGTGTGTGTGTGTGTGTGTATGTACGTAGGTAGTGAAAGGTAAACAAACACAGGAGTATGTAATGTAAACAGATATACGAGTTGTTAATAAGGATGTTGCTACTGAGAGAGAGAGAGAGAGAAAGAGAAAGAGAAAGAGAAAGAGAAACACAACACAGACTAAAATAAACAAGTAAACTATAGTAGGACCCAATGGGGAGAGACAAGAGACAGAGAGAGAGATAGAGAGAATGTATTACCTCAGGCTTCGAGTAACTAGTAGCAGTCAGACGAAACCAGTTTGGCAAAAATTTACTCTGACCGAAGTAATCTATTTTATTTAACCTTAGCTTTGCATACCAGCCTTTACCATAAACTTGTTACACTGTTTTAATCTTATTTTTTATTTTTACATCACAAAGGACTGGCTAAGGGCAAAAAGAAGTAGCAAAAAGGCCGGTTACTTGCCAGTCCCAATCAAGAAGACAGTAAGAGAATATAAAATGGAGGGGTGGGCCAATTTAGTTCGATTTGTACTTTTTGTTCGCAAGTCTCGCCAGGATTAGATATATAAAATCCACTTCTTGGTTTTTGCAAGGCCAAGGGAGAGATTTTTTTGTTTTTTTATATATTTTTTTATCACGTAAGAATAATTCACATGAGAAGTAAAAAACACCTTCACAGTTTCTCTGTTTTGTATTAGGAAGTGGTGAAGGTGAACGAGAGAGAGAGAGAGAGAGAGAGAGAGAGAGAGAGAGAGAGAGAGAGAGAGAGAGAGAGAGAGCACGTATTTCGACTATTTTTCTTGGGTTTGCAATGATTCTCCGATTTGCTTTGACCTTCAGTTTCCTAAGGTGAAGTAAAGACAAAGCCAAGATTCACACAAGATCAAGATGGTGAACACACTAAAAACACTAATTTTCTTAACTTCATATTTGACATTGTTAACCCCTTGAGGCCCAGAACGTAATTTCCATTGTAATTTGAGTGCCATTAGACGATTGTCTTTGTGAATATTAGCAAGATTTTATAGATATGACCTTTTTAGTATCCTTGTCCACTAGGTAATTTGGTATGTTAAGGTACTTTTCGAAATCATATGGCTAACAACTGACGATTTTATATATTAATGGAAAGATCTGGGCGTAAAGAGGTTAACTGTGTATGGAAGGGAGATCATGAAAACTCACCAGAAAAAATTTGTTTCTAGAATAATAAATAAGAAGGCAGTAATAATAAGTAATAATAATAATGATAAATAAAAGTAAAAATAAATAGAAGAGATAATGACAACTCACCAGAAAAAAATAGTTTCGTCCACCAAAGAAAATTCGGTGTCAAATTGGAATAATACCGAAAATATACATGAAAAGCATCCTGTAAGTAATAAAGTAAAGTTTATAGTTTAAAGTTTATAGTAAGTTTATAGTAAAGGTACAGAGATTTTTTTTTCTCGCTAAGTGCGCTAATTTTTTGATATCGTGCCCGGTAGATGCTGTTATTTCCGTGTTTTTAGAGCCAGTTATCAGTAATGCATTGGATCCCATGTTGGGTTACCGCCCGGCACTGTCTGGCCGTGGCTGAGGTGGCAACGCGCTCGCCCATTACCTCGCCTGGTAAAGAAACATTTGGTGCAGGCACGAGTCGCACGACCTACTCCCCGCAGGACTTGCCATCCACTAACAACACACCACATCCATGACCCGTCCCCCGGTATTAGCACAACATGCAAACCTGTACAAACCCTCGACTGCGGCTCTGCGTTGCTGCACCTTCTAAAAAAAACAAAAAAACAGGAACAGTCCCAGACCGCATATCTCCCCTAAGGCTTAAAAAAAAAAAAATCACTTGACCTGTTATAAAGATTTTTTTCTTTCCGCACCAATCTCTGCATTGAGTATCTTTCTCTAACTGCAGCTCGACCTTTAAAACAATGGCTAACGGGTCTTGAGACAGTTGTGTTGGCCTGCACCTTGAGGGTAGTGGACGCCGTCGCCAAACCTACAGAATACTCTTGATCTAGATCCAGATTCGAATTTACTCCAAAAGTTAATCACTTCTAAATTTGGTTCAGCCCCGCCTCTGGTAGAAGTTTCATGCAAATCTGGCTTTAGCTGTTTGCATAATCCTGCTAACAAACAAACAAACTGAACCGATTCCATGACCTTATCGAAGGGGAAAAAAATGTAACCCCCAAGCTAGAGGTGCGGCGCCGGGCAACACCGCGTCCTGCCCGGCCTACAATCCTGCAGTTTGAGAAGTTTAATGTTTTTATCGAGTAGTGAGACCGTTACTTCAAATGTAGTCGATGGAAAAATGAGTCGTTCACATAAGCACACTGTTGTTATCTGTTGCTGTCTGCCTCTATCAAGAACACTTAACATAAGAACATGAGAAAATAAGGAAGCTACAAGAGACCATGAGACCTACACGTGGTAGTTCCTGTTACTTAACACTACCTACATCCACTTTTCATCCCCATCCATGAAATTATCTAGCCTCCCTTTAAAGCTCCCTAATGACTCCGTACTAACTATCTGACGACTGAGTCCATTCCAATAATAAAAAATCATTATAATTTGACGCAGTTGCTAATGGCTGCATGTGTAGTAACTCTTCAAGACCATGAATCATAGTTTTCCCCATGGGATGATGACGTTAATTATTGTCGCATTATTGCATCGCCAAGAACCTCGCAATGTTGATCATGGTTCTTATAAGGAATCCTAACGGTGCATTGACCACAGGATAAATATGCACTATGTTTACAGGAACTACCACGTGTAAGTCTCGCGGCCTCTTGTAGTTTCCTTATTTTCATATTCTTATGTTCTGAAACCATGGATGGGGGATGGCTCTATGTATATAAAAAATAATGAGTTATCTATATATGTCATTAATTTGCCATACAGTATGAATGATTCTATATATATATATGAAAAGAGAACGAGTCATCTAAATATGTCATTCATTTGCCCTAAAGTTACGTTCGGTAGGAAACTTTGAATTGTGAGAAAAAGTATATGAAATTCAGGTTTTTCTTCTTCATTTGATTGGATGTGCAGTTACATTTTTTTTCTTATGATGAAAAAAGTTACACTCAGTAGGAAACTTTAAATTGTAAAGATGAAGTATATGAAATTAAGTTTTTTCTTTCATTTGATTGGATGTGCAGTTAGATTTTTTTTTCTTATGGAGGAGCTTATACATGTACATACATGTTAAATTTTTCTTTAAGCTTACATGAATCTTATTACCACGCATATGACTGCTCCAAAAAGCTTGAATTGTAGATATTGAGATTGTACTAAATAAGCTGTTCTAATTATAGTGGACTAGAGAGCCTGAAACTATGAGAGAGAGAGAGAGAGAGAGAGAGAGAGAGAGAGAGAGAGAGAGAGAGAGAGAGAGAGAGAGAGAGAGAGAGAGAGTTCCCGCCTACAACTGTTCTATGTTAAATTCAAGGTTGTCCTTCACTTCACGACTTGAGGAGAGAGAGAGAGAGAGAGAGAGAGAGAGAGAGAGAGAGAGAGAGAGAGAGAGAGAGAGAGAGAGACTAAAATAAACAAGTAAAACTAGTAGGACTCAAGAGAGAGGAGAGAGAGAGAGAGAGAGAGAGAGGATGTTTTGTGTCCAAGGAAATCCCTGGAGAGGTGAAGAGGAGGAGGAGGAGGAGGTCATGGAAGACAAGGGTTTGGTTGTGGCTTCTCATGGCAACAAACTTTACTGTGTGTGTGTGTGTGTGTGTGTGTCATTCACCCATGGTCTTTGTCCACGCGAGCTGGCTCGCGATCGCCAGTTTCACCCTCTCAGTGCGAGCTTGGAGCTCATTATTACCGATCTTTGGGCAATGCTGGGACCTCACACACCCCCATCCTCTTGCTCAAGGGGGAAAGTAACCGCCCGAATTTGTCAAGTGAAAAATCCCCGGGAGCGTGAGGATTCGAACCGCCTACCCACAGAGTGAGAGACCAGAACGTTATCAACCTGACCATCGCGCGGTCTGTGTCTGTGTCTGTCTGTGTGTCTGTGTCTGTCTGTGTGTGTGTGCGTGTGTGTGTGTTTGCTCCAATTAAACAAGGATCAAGTAACGGCGGAGGAACTAAACTAATGATACTAAATACTGATAATAATAATAATGATGATAACGAAAATTATAGTTGTTATTGTTATTTTCATTATGATTGTTATTTTTATTAATTATTATTATTGTTATTATTACCATTTATAACTTTATCATCGTCAGACAAACAAACAAACAGTGAACCTTTGCTATCTCTATCCTCACAAAAATAAGAGAGAGAGAGAGAGAGAGAGAGAGAGAGAGAGAGAGAGAGAGAGAGATATCTCTTATGAAAGAAAATTAATAGACTAATTTCCATTCAATTCTCAGTATCAAGAAAAAAATTGCGTACGGTAAAGACCACTGCAATTTCTTTTTGAGCCTATATCGCCTGTAGGCTATATAAAACAGCGTACATTTCTTAACAATAAATAAAAAAAACTACAGCCTATATCGCCTGTAGGCTATATAAAACAGCGTACATTTCTTCGTAGCTATAAATAAAAACTAATAAAAATAATGCAAGGAAGACGAGGAGGCGAAAAAGAGAAGAGAAGAGAAGAAAATATTACGACGGAAAAGATTGAGGCATTGTAAAGAGAATGAAAATAGAAAATTACAGGGAGAAAAATGAAAAATTCTTGAAAATGAGAAAGAATGAGAAGAAAGAAGGAATGAGAGAAGAAAGAAGGAATGAGAGAAACAAGTATGTAGAGAGAATGTTATTTTTTTTTTACTAAGCAACTGGCCAAGGGCAAAAAACAACCCCCTATAAAAAAATAAAAAAAAACAACAACAACAACTGCAAACTGCCAGCCTTTAACGCTAGATGCCTTTTACGTGTTAGAAAGGTAGCCAGGAATTGATTCGCATAGAAGTGGCGAATGACTGGGAAAAAACGTACAACAGGCAGGAATTATTGGTTTAAATGAAAGGAAGAAGATAAATGGAAGAAGTTTAGTAGGAGAGTGAGTTAGTTGGGCTGTTAGTTGGGCTGTTAGTTAGGTCGTGAGTGAGTTAGTTGGGCTGTTAGTTAGTTAGGTAGTGCGTGAGTGAGTGAGTGAGTTAGGTTGTGAGTTAGTTAGGTTGTGAGTTAGTGGGTGAGTTAGTTAGGTGGTTAGGTAGTGAGTTAGTTAGTTAGAAGCCTACGTTAGATATAAAACAAAACAATATAACGGAATAAGGATAAAGGATAAGGAGAAAGATATAAGGAGTAAGGAGAAGGATATAAGGAGTAAGGAGAAGGATATTATAAGGAGTAAGAGAAGGGGGAGTAGGGATAGCGGCAACAAGAAAAAGAATGTACGGATAGCTCAGCAAGTCCCTGGTGAGTGTCAGTGAGGCAGGGGAGGAGGGTAGTGAGGCAGGGGAGGAGGGTAGTGAGGCAGGGGAGGAGGGTAGTGAGGCAGGGGAGGAGGGTAGTGAGGCAGGGGAGGAGGGTAGTGAGGCAGGAGAAGAGGGTAGTGAGGCAGGGGAGGTGGAGGGGGAAGTAGAGGGAAGGGAGAGAGAGGCAGGGGAGGTAGGGGAAGTAGTGGGGGAGGGGAAGGTAGGTGTAGTGGGAGGCAGGGTAGGTATAAGTGAGGCAGGGAAGGTGGGGGAAGGTAGGGGTGGAGGTAGAGGGGAAGGGGGAGGCAGGGGAGGAGGGAAGGGGAAGAAGGGAAAGTTTACACAGGAAAATGATGGGGGGAGAGATAGCATGACTAAGCGAAGGTGAGAAGAAGAGAAAGAAAGGTAAGATGGAGGTGGAGGTGGTGGTGGTGGTGGTGGTGGTGGTATAAGAAAGGAATAACGATAGTATAAGATAGAAGATGGTATAGATAGTAAGAAGATATATAGAAGTAGGAAGTAGGTAAGAAGTATATAGCGATGGAGAAAAAGAGGTGGTGATGGTATAAGAAAGAAATGAAGATAGTGATAGAAGAGGAGGAGGAGGAAGAAGAGGAGGAGGAAGAAGAGGAGGAGGAAGAAGAGGAGGAGGAGGAAGAGGAGTAGGAAGAGGAGTAGGAAGAGGAGGAGGAGGAGGAGGAGGAGGAGGAGGAGGAGGCGGAGGAGAAGGTGATGAAGGAAGCACAGTATGAATATTATGATAAATGACATGAATAGAGGCAAAATATCCTTATCAGTATGTGTAAATATCACACACACACACACACACACACACACACACACACACACTAAAATAAACAAGTAAAATTAGTAGGACCCAATGGAGAGAGAGAGAGAGAGAGAGAGAGAGAGAGAGAGAGAGAGAGAGAGAGAGAGAGAGAGAGGTGGTGGACGTAATAAACAGCATGTATGAAGGGAACGAAGTGAAATTTACTCTACCGTAGATAACAGTGAAGTCGCCAGTTCAACGTTTCTTTGTTATTTACAGACGTGTGGTGGCGTTAATACTTACATTTCTACATCCATGATTTCAGGAAAGTTAGAAGAGGCTATCTGGAAAGTCTGTGTCATTTTGTATCTTCATCTGTGTCATATTAGGGCTATAAATGAATAAATTACAAAAATAAAACCGAGTGGCGACCTTGCTATACCTACTACAGTAAAGTCGCCAGCTAGTATTTTAACCCAACAGTTGAGTCGCCACTCTGGAGAATTCAGGGAAATTAGAGGTAAAGTAAAACAAGTCTCTATATATATATTAGCTGCGGAAGATGCTTGGATATATCAAAATTCCTCTGCCAACGTGAAAGCAAATTCTATTCAAGTTTGAAAGATCTGGCAGGTTTTGTGTCCTGCCGCCCGAAAGGTGATGAGCTACTGTCTGTCGTCGCGCCAAGAAAAACTTTAGAAGCAAAATGCGCAAGTTATACTTGCAGATACAAAGCATAAAACAACGCTGAAACAGGGTAGATTATACAGTCATGATATAAACTACTGTGTAACATCTTCAGTGGCACATAAAAATCAGTAGTGATGCTATAATTCGTAATATTTGGCTGCTGGCGACATGACTGCAGGTGGCGACCTGACTGTTATCTACGGTAGGTGACATTACAACTGGCTGGATGGAAAATAATATAGGAGTTAGACAAGGATGTGTCATGTCCCCAACATTATTTAACCTGTATTTAGAGAAACTGATCGTGAGAATCAGGAAGTCAAGTAAAGGAGTAGCAATTGGAGGAGAGAAGTTAGGATGTCTAGCCTATGCTGATGATGTAGTGCTGATGGCAGAAAGTAAGGATGAAATGGAGGAAATTTTACACATAACAAACTCATACGGAATGGAATGGGACCTGAAGTTTAGTGAAAGGAAATGTAAAGTCATGGAGTTTAACAGTGAAGGTAGGAGTCGATGGGTGCTTCAGAATAATGTCCTAGAAGTAGTAGAAAAGTATGTATACCTAGGAATGGAAGTAAATAAGGAAGGGATAGGCGGTGAAAAGCAGAGGAAACTTAATGAAGGCAAGGCAAGGAGGATGACAGGCATGATTATAAATGGTGGTAACAGAGTCATTAATAAATATGAGGTAGGCAGGAGTTTATGGAAGGGGGTGGCTGTACCCCATTGTCTGTATGGGTCAGAAGTGACTCAGTACAGGGAAGGAGACATCATGCACTTGGAAAAGGCTCAGAACATCGTAGGCAGATGGGGACTAGGAGCTTGTAGGAGCACTGCTGTAGAGGCCATAAGGGGAGACATGGGATGGAGCACCTTCAGGGAAAGGATAATTAAAGGAAAACTGGTGTTCCACAAGAAAATTGAAAGACTTAGTGAAGATGGATGGGCAAAAAAAATATCCCAGGAAAATAGATAAAGTTCCACCTGGAAGAAGGAACTAGAGAGATGGAAAAGGAGAGAAACTGTGGGAGAGGAATGGAACAGGATGGAGATAAGAGATATCAAAAAGAAAATTGAGATGAATGGGCTAGTTAAATGGCAGGAGGGAATGGCCAGGAAATCAACGTTGCAGTGGTACAGGTGGAAACAGAAACCAGAGGGGGTGACCTGGCATGTAGGAGACTGGGGGAGTAAGTTACTCTACAAAGCAAGAACAAGCACCTTGGAAGTCAACGGAAGGAACAGGGAACTGGAGAACCATAATTGTAGCTGCAGGGTAGGAGAGAAAGAAACCGTAGAACATGTCATTGTGGAATGCAACAAATATAGGAGTCAGAGGGAAAAGTTTATAGCGTCAATAGTAACAGTCCTAGGCAGAGAAGAGTGGGACAGGAGACTAGAGCAGAAAGACGGGGCCCTGTGTACGGTGTTAGGGCTGTATGGGGACAGAAAGGAAACTGAAAGTATTGTAAACCTCACCAAAGTGTTCCTAACGCAGTGTTGGGAGATAAGAACACAAAATAGAAACTGATCAAAATGTCTTTCCCAGGTGAAATAAACAGGGGAAGAGTTAACAAGTTTTGTTAACGAAGGAGACGAAGTGGAAGAGGACCTATGAAGCGATACTAAGCGTCTAAGGTCACAAGAAGAAGGAGAGAGAGAGAGAGAGAGAGAGAGAGAGAGAGAGAGAGAGAGAGAGAGAGAGAGTGCCACGTGTAACTGATGTTGATACCTGTTTAAATGAAAAAAAAGAAATATTTAAGTACTAATTAACACCATTATTTTCTCCTCCTTTCACTTGTCTGCGTGTGTGTGTGTGTGTGACTATGTGTGTGTGTGTGACTATGTGTGTGTGACTATGTGTGTGTGTGTGTGTGCGCGCGTGCGCGCGCCACAAGAACATAATAACATAAGAAAATAAGGAAGCTACAAGAGGCCATGAGACCTACACGTGGTAGTTCCTGTTACTTAACACAACCTACATCCACCTTTCATCCCCATCCATAAATTTATCCAGACTCCTTTTAAAGACCCCAATAGACTCCGCATTGACCACCTGACGACTGGGTCCATTCCAATCAGTTACTACCCTATTTGTGAACCAGTTTCTCCCAATTTCCTTTTTAAATTTACGCTTTTCCAGCTTGAATCCGTTACTTCTTGTTCGACCCTGGATACTAGCCGTAAGAACTTTTCCTACATATCCTTTATTGTATCCCTTTAACCCCATAAAAACTTGTATCAGATCGCTCCTTACTCTACGCCTCTCGACTGAGTGTAAATTTAATAGCTTCAATCTCTTCGCCAGGAATTACATCATCACAACACCACGGAAATGGGCGGCGGGCGAGCAGGTGCAGGTGTGTCTGTTCAGCGTGGGCGGGCCGTCGGAGGCAGCGGCGGGGGTGGCTCCGGAGGGGGTGCCCGCGGAGAGTGTGGAGGTGCGCGTGAAGGGGAACCATGCGGCTGAAGATTTGGTGCCCCCCGTGTTTGTGTCTCTGCCCCCGGGTGAGTGAGTGAGTGGTGATGGGGGTGGTAGTGGTAATAGTGGTAGAGGGGGTAGTAGTAGTAGTAGTGGTGGTAGTATTGGTATTAGTGGTGGTAGTAGTAGTAGTAATAGTAGAGGTGGTGGTAGTAGTTGTAGTGGTGGGGGTGGTGGTAGTTGTAGTAGTGGTGGTGATACTAATAATAAAAGTAGTAGTAGAAATAGTGGTGGTGACGGTGCATGGTGAAAGTAAAAGTGGTAGTAGAAGCTGTAGTAGTAGTAGTAGTAGTGGTGGTGGTGATGGGAATAAAACTAGTAGTAGTAGAATAAGAGCAAGTCTGAAATAGCTTTAGGGTAGTTTCTGTTTCATAACAAATAATCTGATTTATATTTCACGAAACATAATAATTAACACGTAAACCATCCTACACCACCTCACACACCACCTCTTCACCTCCTCCAGGCAAGACAGAGGCGTGTCTGAGCGTGACTGTCCCTGCCGTCACCTCCAAGACAGGCAAGCTACACCTGCGGGGTCTGATTGGCGGGAAGGCAGTCAGGCATAACGAGACCCTTCACTTCGCCACCGCCGCCTCCGAGACCTTCGTGCAGACCGATAAGTTCCTGTACATGCCAGGCCAAAAAGTGCAGTTCAGGATATTGACCATTACAGGACCCTATCTCAAAGTGTTCTCCGGCGTGGTAAGTATTCGGGTATTCATTAACCCCTTCACGCCCAGATCTTTCCTTTGCTATATAAAATTGTATGTTGTCAAGCCGTAAAATTATAAAAAGTAACTGAATATACCAAATTAACTAGTGGTCAAGGATACTAAATAGGTCATATCTATAAAATCTTGCTTATATTCACAAAAATCGCCTTAAGGTATACCCAAAGTATAATGGAAATTACGTTCTGGGTCTCAAGGGGTTTTAAGCCATTCGGATTGTCAGAGCATCATACTTACTACGGGGAACTTCTGCTAGTAATACTAATACTAATAATAATAACAGGCGATTTAGGAGTTTAGGAGACACGGGCTGGGAAGTGAGTATCTTATTCCTGACTAGTTTCTCCTCTACTGGGCTTCATCAGAGGAATATTTCATCAGATCAGTATTCCTCTGAAGAAACCCACGCGAAAAGGTAATTAAAAGACGAAACGAGTCAGAAATCAGGTAAAGACGAAACGAGTCAGGAATAAAGTACTCACTTCCCAGCCCGTCTCGTCTCCTTCATCACCTGTTTTTACACCTGTCAGTATATCTACACCATTATAATAATAATAATAATAAAAATAATAACAATACGTATTCTTCACCCCCCCCCTCCCTCCCAGTACCCCGAAATGTATGGGGAGTAATCATAATAATAATAACAATAATAATAAAAATAACAATGATGACAATAATATTTCTTCCACCCCCTCCACAGTACCCCGAGATGTATGTGGAGTCACCGTCCGGCAGCCGCCTCGCCCAGTGGATCAATGTGGATGGAAGTGGAGGACTGATCCACCAAGAATTCCAGCTGATTGACGAGCCGGAGGAGGTGAGGCAGGGGTGGCAGGGTGGGGTAGGGTGGGCAGGGTAAGGCAGGGTGGGCAGGGTGAGGGAAGGTTGGCAGGGTGAGGCAGGATTGGTAGGGTGAGGCAGGGTTAGCAGGGTAAGGCAGGATTGGTAGGGTGAGGCAGGGTTGGTAGGGTGAGGCAGGGTTGGTAGGGTGAGGCAGGGTTGGCAGGGTTGGCAGGTGGTGGAAGGTTAGCAGGGAGGGGCAGTGTTGGCAGGGTGGGGCAGGATTGGTAGGGTGAGGCAGGTTGAGGGAGTGTTGGCAGGGTTGGTAGGGTGAGGCAGGGTTGGTAGGGTGAGGCAGGGTGAGGCAGGGTGGGCAGGGTGAGGCAGGGTGGGCAGGGTGGGCAGGGTGAGGCAGGGTGGGAAGGGTGAGGCAGGGTGGGAAGGGTGGGGCAGGGTTGGCAGGATTGGCAGGGTGAGGCAGGGTGGGGCAGGGTTGGTAGGGTGAGGAGGCAGGGTTGGCAGGGTGAGGAAGGGTTGGCAGGGTGAGGCAGGATGAGGCAGGGTGGCAGGGTGGGGGAAAGGTTGACAGGGTTGGAAAGGTGAGACAGGGTGGGGGAAAGGTTGGCAGGGTAGGGGAGGGTGCATGAGATGATTCCAAATGTACTGAAAAAAACGAGGGCCAAAAAAAATCGTTTAAAATCCTTCACGTCTTCCTAGTCCATCCATTGTCCTCCTTACTCTCTTATTCTTGTCCTTTCTCCACTTTATATTTCTCCTTTCTCCTCTTTATTCCTGTTCTCTTCTTCCAACACAACACTGAAAACTATGAAAAAAGAACGGATTTTTTTTTATACTTATACGCAATCTCTCATCTTCCCACATCTATATCTATTTCCATTAACTTCCACCCTCAAACACCTCTTGATGTGTGTTCCTCCTCTCCTCCCCCCCCGCGCCGCCCCAGGGGACGTACAAGATCCACGTGGAATCCCCCGTGGGAGGATCCAAGGCCGTGCAGACGTTCAAGGTGGAGGAGTTTGTTTTGCCGCGCTTTGAGGTCACCCTTGAGGCGCCGCCCTTCATCCTCGGCTCGGACAAGACCTTCAACTACAAGGTTTGCGCCACGTGAGTATTAGACAAACTACCCCATTCAGTTTTTGTATGCATACATATACCGTTTTTTTACGTATATATAGTCACCGCACGTTAAGTTGGCGAAATTTTGGCCCCTTCACTCCTCCTTCCGAACGCACGGGATTGGCTGAGGTGTTGGGTGAGAATGCCTTACTCCAAGTTCCGCCCTAAAGCCCCAACACCCAACACCTCAGCCAATCCCATGCGTTGCGGAGTGAGGGGCCCCCATTTTCGCCAACTTAACGTGCGGCGACTATAGTGGTTAATTATTTTTTTTACGTTTTATTGGAAATAATAATAACAATAATGATAACAAATAATGATAATAATAAATAAAAAAATTCTTCAGCTACACGTACGGCCAACCAGTGAAGGGCAACGTTACATTTAAGATCGAAGCCAAGGATCACGGCGATAAGCAAGCCACTCTGCAGCATGAAGAGGTGAGTGGGAGGGGAGTGAGTGAGTGGAGGGGAGTGAGTGAGTGAGTGAGTGGAGGGGAGTGAGTGAGTGAGTGGGAGGGGAGTGAGTGAGGTGGTGAGGGGGGGAGTGAGTGAGTGGGAGGGGAGTGTAGTGAGTGGGAGGGGAGGTGATGTGAGTGGGAGGGGAGTGAGTGAGTGGGAGGGGAGTGAGTGAGTGGGAGGGGAGTGAGTGAGTGGGAGGGGAGTGAGTGAGTGGGAGGGGAGTTGTGAGTGAGTGGGAGGGGGAGTGAGTGAGTGGGAGGGGAGTGAGTGAGTGGGAGGGGAGTGAGTGAGTGGAGGGGAGTGAGTGAGTGAGTGAGTGGAGGGGTGAGTGAGTTGAGTGGAGGGGTGAGTGATGTGAGTGAGTGAGTGGGAGGGGAGTGAGTGAGTGGGAGGGGAGTGAGTGAGTGAGTGAGTGGAGGGGAGGAATGGGAGTGGAGGGATGAGTGAGTGAGTGGGGAGGGGAGTGAGTGAGTGGGAGGGGAGTGAGTGAGTGGGAGGGGAGTGAGTGAGTGAGGAGTGAGGGAGGGGAGTGAGTGAGTGGGGAGTGAGTGAGGGAGGGGAGTGAGTGAGTGGGAGGGGAGTGAGTGAGTGGGAGGGGAGTGAGTGAGTGGGAGGGGATGTGAGTGAGTGGGAGGGGAGTGAGTGAGTGGGAGGGGGAGTGAGTGAGTGGGAGGGGAGTGAGTGAGTGGGAGGGAGTGAGTGAGTGGGAGGGGAGTGAGTGAGTGGGAGGGGAGTGAGTGAGTGGGAGGGGAGTGAGTGAGTGGGAGGGGAGTGAGTGAGTGGGGGGGGAGTGAGTGAGTGGGAGGGGAGTGATGAGTGGGTGGAGTGAGTGGGGAGGGGAGTGAGTGAGTGTGGAGGGGAGTGAGTGAGTGGGAGGGGAGTGAGTGAGGTGGGAGGGGAGTGAGTGAGTGGGAGGGGAGTGAGTGAGTGGGAGGGGAAGTGAGTGAGTGGGAGGGGGAGTGAGTGAGTGGGAGGGGAGTGAGTGAGTGGGAGGGGATGGTGAGTGAGTGGGAGGGAGTGAGTGAATGTGAGTGGGAGGGGAGTGAGTGAGTGAGTGGGAGGGGAGTGGAGTGAGTGAGTGGGAGGGGAAGTGAGTGAGTGAGTGGGAGGGGAGTGAGTGAGTGAGTGGGAGGGGAGTGAGTGAGTGAGTGGGAGGGGAGTGAGTGAGTGAGTGGGAGGGGAGTGAGTGAGTGGGGAGGGGAGTGAGTGAGTGAGTGGGAGGGGAGTGAGTGAGTGAGTGGGAGGGGAGTGAGTGAGTGAGTGGGAGGGGAGTGAGTGAGTGAGTGGGAGGGGAGTGAGTGAGTGGTGAGGAGTGAGGATGGGGGAGTGAGTGAGTGAGTGGGAGGGGAGTGAGTGAGTGAGTGGGAGTGGGAGTGGAGGTGAGTGAGTGGGAGGGGAGTAGATGGGAGGGGAGTGAGTGGAGTGGGAGGGAGTGAGTGAGGGAGTGGGAGGGGAGGAGTGAGTGAGTGGGAGGGGAGTGAGTGAGATGAGTGAGTGGGAGGGGAGTGAGTGAGTGAGTGGGAGGGGAGTGAGTGAGTGAGTGGGAGGGGAGTGAGTGAGTGGAGTGGGATGGTTGGAGTGAGTGAGTGAGTGGGAGGGGAGTGAGTGAGTGAGGGGTGATGAGTGGGAGGAGTGAGTGAGTGAGGAGTGATGTGAGTGGGAGGGGAGTGAGTGAGTGGGAGGGGAGTGAGTGAGTGGAGTGGGAGGGGAGTGAGTGGTGGGAGGGGAGTGAGTGAGTGGGAGGGGAGTGAGTGAGTGGAGGGGAGTGAGTGAGTGGAGGGGGAGTGAGTGTGGGGATGAGTGATGGGAGGGGAGTGAGTGAGTGGGAGGGTGAGTGATGAGGGGAGGGGAGTGAGTGAGGGAGGTGGAGGGAGTGAGTGAGTGGGAGGGGATGATGAGTGGAGGGAGTGGAGGAGGAGGGAGTGAGTGAGTGGGAGGGAGAGTGAGTGGAGGGGAGTGAGGAGTGGAGGAGTGAGTGAGTGGAGGAGTGAGTGAGTGGAGGGAGTGAGAGTGGAGGGGAGTGATGAGTGAGGAGGAGTGAGTGAGGGGAGTGAGTGAGTGAGGGAGTGGTGAGTGAGGGGATGATTGGGGAGGGAGAGTGAGTGAGTTGAGTATAGGGAGTGAGTGAGTGAGGGGAGTGAGTGAGTGGAGGGTGAGTGGAGTGAGTGGAGGGGAGTGAGTGAGGGAGTGAGTGATGAGGGGAGTGAGTGAGTGGGAGGGGAGTGAGTGAGTGGAGGGGAGAGTGATGAGGAGTGAGTGAGTGGAGGGGAGTGAGTGAGTGGAGGGGAGTGAGTGAGTGAGTGAGGGTGGGAGGGGATGAGTGAGTGAGTGAGGTGAGGGAGGGAGTGAGTGGAGGGGAGTGAGTGGGAGAGGGAGGAGTGAGTGAGGTGAGTGAGTGGGAGTGAGGAGTGAGTGGAGGGATGAGGGTGAGTGAGTGGAGGGGAGTGAGTGATGAGTGGAGGGGGAGTGAGTGAGTGGAGGGGAGTGAGTGAGTGAGGTGGAGGGAGTGAGTGAGTGGAGGGGAGTGAGTGAGTGGAGGAGGGAGTGAGTAGTGAGTGAGGAGGGGATGTGAGTGAGTGGAGGGGAGTGAGTGTGAGTGGGAGGGAGTGAGTGAGTGGGAGGGGGAGTGAGTGAGTGGAGGGAGAGTGAGTGAGTGGAGGGGAGGAGTGAGTGAGTGGAGGGGAGTGAGTGAGTGAGGAGGGAGTGAGTGAGTGGAGGGGAGTGAGTGAGTGGAGGGGGAGTGAGTGAAGTGGAGGGGAGTGAGAGTGAGTGAGTGAGTGGGAGTGAGTGAGTGGAGGGGAGTGAGTGTAGTGAGTGAGTGGAGGGTGGAGTGAGTGAGTGGGAGGGGTGAGTGAGTGAGTGGAGGGAGTGTGAGTGAGTGGGAGGGGATGGTGAGTGAGTGGGAGTGGGAGTGAGTGAGTGGGAGGGGTGAGTGAGTGAGTGGAGGGGAGTGAGTGAGTGAGTGGAGGGGAGTGAGTGAGTGAGTGGAGGGAGTGAGTGAGTGAGTGGAGGGGAGTGAGTGAGTGAGTGGAGGGGAGTGAGTGAGTGAGTGGAGGAGTGATGGTGAGTGGAGGGGAGTGAGTGAGTGAGTAGGGATTGATGAGTGAGTGGAGGGAGTGTGAGTGTGAGTGGAGGGGATGATGAGTGAGTGGAGGGAGTGAGTGAGTGAGTGGAGGGAGTGAGTGAGTGAGTGGAGGGGAGTGAGTGAGTGAGGGGAGGAGTGATGGTGAGTGGAGGGGAGTGAGTGAGTGAGTGAGTGGAGTGAGTGGAGGGGAGTGAGTGAGAGTGGAGGGGAGTGATGTGAGTGATGAGGGGAGTGAGTGAGTGTGAGGTGGAGTGAGGAGGGAGTGTGAGTGGAGTGAGGTGTGAGTGGTGAAGTGAGTGAGGTGAGTGGAGGGAGTGAGTGAGTGAGTGGAGGGGAGTGAGTGAGTGAGGGAGTGAGTGAGTGAGGGAGTGAGTGAGTAGTGAGAGGGGAGTGAGTGAGTGAGGGAGTGGGGTGAGTGAGTGAGTGAGTGGGAGGAGGGAGTGAGTGAGTGAGTGGAGGGGGAGTGAGTGAGTGAGTGGAGGGGAGTGAGTGAGTGAGTGAGGGAGTGGGAGTGAGTGGGGAGTGAGTGAGTGGAGTGGAGTGGAGTGAGTGAGTGATGGAGGGGAGTGAGTGAGTGAGTGAGTGGAGGGGAGTGAGTGAGTGAGTGGGAGGGGAGTGAGTGAGTGAGTGAGTAGTGAGGGGAGTGGGAGTGAGTGAGTGGAGGGGAGTGAGTGAGTGAGAGGAGTGAGTGAGTGAGGAGTGATGTGGAGGGAGAGTGAGTGAGTGAGTGGAGGGGAGTGAGGGATGAGTGAGGTGGAGGGAGTGAGTGAGTGAGTGGAGGGGGAGTGAGTGAGTGGAGGGTGAGTAGTGAGTGACTGTGAGTGAGTGGGAGTGGATGAGTGATGGTGAGTGTGAGGGTGAGGGTGAGTGGAGGGTGAGTGAGTGAGTGAGGGTGAGTGAGTGAGTGAGTGGAGGGGAGTGAGTGAGTGAGTGAGGAGGTGGGAGTGAGTGGAGGGGAGTGAGTGAGTGAGTGGAGGGGAGTGAGTGAGAGTGAGGAGTGGAGGAGTAGAGTGAGTGAGGGGAGTGAGTGAGTGAGTGGAGGGGAGTGAGTGAGTGAGTGGAGGGGAGTGAGTGAGTGAGTGGAGGGGAGTGAGTGAGTGAGTGGAGGGGAGTGAGTGAGTGAGTGGGAGGAGTGAGTGAGTGAGTGGAGGGGGAGTGAGTGGTGGAGGGAGGTTGAGTGAGGGGAGTGAGTGGGAGTTGAGTGAGTGGAGGGATGAGTGAGTGAGTGAGTGGGAGGGGAGTGAGTGAGTGAGTGAGGAGTGAGTGAGTGAGTGAGTGGAGTGGGAGTGAGTGGAGGGGAGGGAGTGGAGTGATGGAGGAGTGAGTGAGTGAGTGGAGGGAGGAGTGAGTGAGTGAGTGAGTGTGAGTGGAGGGGGAGTGAGTGAGTGGGAGGGTGAGTGGAGGAGTGAGTGAGGGAGGAGTGAGTGTAGTGGGGAGTGTGAGTGAGTGGAGGGAGTGAGTGAGTGTGGAGGGGAGTGAGTGAGGAGGGAGTGAGTGAGTGAGTGGAGGGGAGTGAGTGAGTGAGGTGGAGTGAGTGAGTGAGTGGAGTGGAGGGGAGTGAGTGGGAGGGAGGAGTGAGTGAGTGGAGGGAGTGAGTGAGTGAGTGGAGGGGAGTGAGTGAGTGAGTGGAGGAGTGATGGTGAGGGAGGATGAGTGAGTGAGGGGAGGTGAGTGAGTGAGTGAGTGGAGGGGAGTGATGAGTGAGTGAGGGAGTGAGTGAGGAGTGGAGGGGAGTGAGTGAGTGAGTGGAGGGAGTGAGGTGAGTGGGGGAGTGAGTGAGTGAGTGGAGGGGAAGTGAGTGAGTGAGTGAGGTGAGAGTGAGTGAGTGAGTGAGTGGGGGAGTGAGTGAGTGAGTGAGTGGAGGGGGAGTGAGTGAGTGAGTGAGTGGAGGAGTGAGTGAGTGAGTGAGTGAGTGGAGGGAGAGTGAGTGAGTGATGTGAGGTGGAGGGGAGTGAGTGAGTGAGTGTGGAGGGGAGTGAGTGAGTGAGGGGGGGGGGTGGTGAGGGAGGGTGAGTGAGTGAGTGAGTGAGTGGAGGGGAGTGAGTGAGTGAGTGAGTGAGTGGAGGGGAGTGAGTGAGTGAGTGAGGGGAGTGAGTGAGTGAGTGGAGGGGAGTGAGTGAGTGAGTGAGGTGAGTGTGAGTGAGGGAGTGAGTGAGTGAGGGAGTGAGTGAGTGAGTGGAGGGGAGTGAGTGAGTGAGTGAGGGTGAGTGAGTGGAGTGAGGTGAGTGAGTAGTGAGGGGAGTGAGTGAGTGAGTGGAGGGGAGTGAGTGATGTTGGAGTGAGTGGAGGGGAGTGAGTGAGTGAGTGGAGGAGGAGTGAGTGAGTGAGTGGAGGGGAGTGAGTGAGTGAGTGAGTGGAGGGAGTGAGTGAGTGAGTGAGTGGAGGGAGTGAGTGAGTGAGTGGTGGAGGGGAGTGAGTGAGTGAGTGGAGGGGAGTGAGTGAGTGAGTGGAGGGGAGTGAGTGAGTGAGTGGAGGGGAGTGAGTGTGAGTGAGGGGAGTGAGTGAGTGAGTGGAGGAGTGAGGTGTAGAGTGGAGGGGAGTGAGTGTGGTGGAGGGGAGTGAGTGAGGAGTGGAGGGTGAGTGAGTGGAGGTGAGTGAGTGGAGGGAGTGAGTGAGTGGAGGGGAGTGAGTGAGTGGAGTGGGAGTGAGGAGTGAGTGGAGGGAGTGAGTGAGTGAGTGAGGAGGGAGGGGAGTGAGGAGTGAGTGGAGGGGAGTGAGTGAGTGAGTGGAGGGAGTGAGTGAGTGAGTGGAGGGGAGTGAGGAGTGAGTGGAGGGGAGTGAGTGAGTGAGTGGAGGGGAGTGAGTGAGGAGTGGAGGGGAGTGAGTGAGTGAGTGAGTGGAGGGGAGTGAGTGAGTGAGTGAGTGGAGGGGCGTGAGTGAGTGAGTGGAGGGGTGAGTGAGTGAGTGGGGGGCGTGAGTGAGTGAGTGGAGGGGCGTGAGTGAGTGAGTGGAGGGGCGTGAGTGAGTGAGTGGAGGGGAGTGAGTGAGTGAGTGGAGGGGAGTGAGTGAGTGAGTGGAGGGGAGTGAGTGAGTGAGTGGGTGGGGAGTGAGTGGGTGAGTGGGTGGGGAGTGGAAGTGGGATGAGGAAGAAAAGAAGACAGAAAAAGAAGGAAGGGAGAGGGAGAGGACAAAAAGAAGAAGGAATATAAATAAAAACGCATACGCAAAATTCTACCTACAATAATTCATTACTAACTCTACTCTACCTATGCACAGATTTCCGGCTGCCGCACTTTCATCATCACCGAAGATATTCTCAAGGTCAGCGACGGGCTGTTCTTGGCCAATACGGTGGGCGCGACGGCGACAGTGACGGAGGCGGGGACGGGGCAGAAGGCCAAAA
>JACEEZ010002275.1:595000-665000 GCA_016584305.1 Chionoecetes opilio
GCAATGGAGGAGTAGATGTAAGGTTGACTGATTGATAAATATATAGTTTTGTAATCATGATTTTATCAAGTATAGACGTCCAGCCTCTGGCCCCTTTGCTTTTGGCTCAGTTCTTGCGGCTGGAACGTGGCAGCGAGCCACGTTCCAGCCAATTAACTCATTACGTGAATTACTCATTAAGGGCTTGTTCTATGCAAAAAGTTTGTTTAGACAGACCCCCGTTGATTTTGACAGCACTACTTGCATGTCGAATTTCAGCTCAATCCGACAATAATTAAGAGTAGTTTACGCTTATTACTCATTAAGGGCTTGTTTTACGCAAAACGTTTTGCCCGACGACCCCCATTGATTTTGACAGCACCACTTGCATGTCAAATTTCAGCTCAATCTGATAATATTTAGGAGTAGTTATACAGTTTTAGGCAGAAACTTGGTTCCACGGGTCTTATGGTAAGCGACAGCGAGCGAAGCTCGCTGTCAACTACTACTGCTACTCTTACTACTCCTACTACTACTACTCCGCCTACTGCTACTCCTACTCCTACTACTACTTCGCCTACTGCTACTCCTGCTGCAGCTTGTGTTCTAATCAGTATTTTTTTTCTCCCCGGACAGAAATCTGGACTGTTTGTGTTCACGGACCTGAAGGTGGAGTCGCGGCCTTGTCAGTTCCAGGGTGAGTGTTGGTTCTCTTTGTTGCTGGCGTACGGACGATGACCCTGTTTTCCACATAGGGACATAAGGCGGCTACTCGCGAGGCAAATTCTTGGAAAATTTTGGTCCATTTTGATTGTGATCTGTCCTCGCGCACGCTTTGGAGCCTGTTTTCTGTGTGGCTTCGGTCCAGAACCAAAGTTGCTCCAGGAGGTCTCTTAGATAATCTTGGTTGGTACTTGAATACAACATGGCTTCTTCCGCATCTTACAACTCTTAAAAAAAAAAAAAATATTATACCAAAATCACTTTGGTATGAAAAACCTCGCGAGTAGCCGCCTATATTTACACGTGTGCCGGGGGCTGGGGGGGCAGGTGGGGGGAGAACATGAGTCGGTCACCATTACAAAGAGGGAAAAGACCGACATTCATGTTTCCCCTCCACCAACGGGGTTCCTTTACAGTTGCCTATCCTACCACGCTGTGCCCGTTCTGTGCATTTGCCATGGTGGGTACAAGACCCCCTACAACCACAAGACGGGCCCTCACCACCACCACCACCCCCGGACCCTTCCTGTTCCCTTCTACTACTAGACGGCCCTCGGAGGAGCAATCAGAGTCGACGGCCACTCGCTCCTACTTCCCCGAGACGTGGCTGTGGGAGCTGTCCTTCCTGCCGTCAGTGTCTGGTTCACTTGAAACCTCAACTCGCAGGGTGTTTCGGTTCTTTGCTTCTAGTGACTTGGATCTCCTTTATTCCCTGGTGGTAGAAACACTTTACCTACATTTTCCCTCGTGACTCTCAATAACATGTACGTCTGGAAATACTCTTGTCTCCGTCAGACTCACTCAAGTGTCTGCCGAGGAGCAAATAAATCCGCGATGCTTAGAGAATAAGGTACTGTAGATAGATAGGCAACTCTGGTACCTTATCGGAAATATTCTTAAGTTTTTTTCTCTCTCTTTCACACCCACATCCACACCCACACATTGTTGCCAGTAAAGGGCGGAGAATAACTTTCACCTGGGATCACCTTGGCTAGACTACCCCCCTACCCCTGGACATGGGGGTGGGGGTATTGACGTGGAAGCTGGCCAACAAGCACTTGATAGGTGATCCATCCCCGGCTGGTGAGAGTGGTAATCACTTTAACAGGTAAGAGGGAACGAGGCAGGTGTAGTTCCTCACAGCGAGGCGTTCTTCCCGCCACCTTCCCTAATATGCCCATCTATTTTGGAGAATACTCAGGCACTCATCTTTCCCCAAGGCAGTCTGTTCATCTCGTTCTTTCACGGTTTCCACAGTTTACTACACCATCCTAGAAGTCCAACAGAACTTTCCCAGTACCGCCGATCTCAACTCCTAGACCAAGTCAAAGACCAAGTCCTAATGAAGGACCTGATGTTGCCTCCACACCGGAAAAGACACCGACGGCCACTCGCTCCTACTTCCCCGAGACGTGGCTGTGGGAGCTGTCCTTCCTGCCGTCAGTGTCTCCATGGTTCACGTGAAACCTTTCCTCGCGCGCTGTTTCGGTTCTCTGCTTCTGGTGACCCGGATCTATTTTTTTCCCCGGTGGCAGAAATACTTTTCTCACACTTTCCCTCGTGACTCTCAATAACACGTCTGTAAATACTCGTGCCTCAGTCAGTCTGATTCAAGGGTCTGCCGAGGAGCAAATAAATTCACGATGCGAAGAGGATAAGGTACTGTAGACGGACCGCAGCTCTGGTACCTTTTCGGAAATATTATCACACACACACACACACACACACACACACACACACACACACACACACACACACACACACACACACATAATAACACACATTGTTGCCAGTAAAGGGCGAAAAATAACTTTCACCGACCACTCTGAAGTCACTCAGGAGCTACAGAAACTTACAGGAACTACCTCGTGGAGGTCTCACGGCCTCTTGTAGCTTCCTTATTTTCTGATGTTATTATGTTCACTCTCGTACAGGTATTGATGAGCCGTTCTTCCCGCCACCCTCCCTACTATGCCCATCTATTTTGGTAAATGCTCAGACACTCCTCTTTCCCCAAGTCAGTCTGTTTATGTAGTTCTTTCACGGTTTCCACAGTTTACTACACTTTTTTCGGAGGCGGAATGCCCATTTCGGCGAGAGGTGTACCTGGTATGGTTGGTATGGGTTTTAGTCCCCCTGGCCCTCCTGCTGCTCCACCGCCGCAGTCAATTCCTCGACCAATGTCTAATGAAGGATCGGATGTTGCCTTCACACTGGAAAACACACAGTCGACCACTCGCTCCTACTTCCCCGAGACGTGGCTGTGGGAGCTGTCCTTCCTGCCGTCAGTGTCTGGTTCACGTCATGCTTTTGCCTGCTGGTCACTGCGAGTCACTGCTGCCCAGGGTCATGGTGTGTGTCCTCGGTGGCAGGGACGAGTCTTAACACACGGAATGACTGCTTTGCTCTCATTGCGCCGACACTAAAGAGGCTGTTCACGTTGGCATGATTTGAGATCAGGCTCTTACTTTTTTTTTTTTTTTTTTCCTCTCTCTCATTGTTGCCAGTAAGGGGCGGAAGTCCCTTCATCACAGCACACAACAGACAGCAGCAGGATGTTACCCACACTCTCTAAAACCACTTAGTCTATTCACCACAACACCAAAGTTGCCGTTTCCTACCCTCTGGGATCACCTTGGCTAGACTACCTCCCTACCCCTGGACATGGGGGTAGGGGTATTGACGTGGAAGCTGGCCAACAAGCACTTGATAGGTGATCCATCCCCGGCTAGTGAGAGTGGTAATCACTTTAACAGGTAAGAGGGAACGAGGCAGGTGTAGTTCCTCCCAGCGAGGCGTTCTTCCCGCCACCTTCCCTAATATGCCCATCTATTTTGGAGAATACTCAGGCACTCATCTTTCCCCAAGGCAGTCTGTTCATCTCGTTCTTTCATGGTTTCCACAATTTTCTACACCATCCTCCGAGTAGGCCCACCACCAAACATGCCAGTACCGCAGATAACTCCCAGACCAATTCCTAGACCAAGTCAGAGACCAACTCCTACTGAAGAATCTGATGTTGCCTCCACACCGGAAAAGACACCGACGGCCACTCGCTCCTACTTCCCCGAGACGTGGCTGTGGGAGCTGTCCTTCCTGCCGTCAGTGTCTCCATGGTTCACGTGAAACCTTTCCTCGCGCGCTGTTTCGGTTCTCTGCTTCTGGTGACCTGGATCTATTTTTTCCCCGGTGGCAGAAACACTTTTCTCACACTTTCCCTCGTGACTCTCAATAACACGTCTGTAAATACTTGTGCCTCCGTCAGTCTGATTCAAGGGTCTGCCGAGGAGCAAATATATCCGCGATGCAAAGAGAATTTTAGATGGACCGCAGCTCTGGTACCTTATCGGAAATATTCTTAAGTATTTTTTTCTCTCATTCACACACACACACAGACACACACACACACACACACATTGTTGCCAGTACAGGGCGGAGAATCACTTTCACCGCCACTCTGAAGTCACTCTCGTACAGGTATTGATGAGCCGTTCTTCCCGCCACTTTCCCTACTATGCCCATCTATTTTGGAGAATCCTCAGACACTTATCTTTCCCCAAGTCAGTCTGTTTATGTACTTCTTTCACGGTTTCCACAGTTTACTACACTGCTTTCGGAGGCCCACTACCCATTCCGAGAAGAGATGCCCCTGAAATGGCTGTATTTAGTCCCCCTGGTGCCCCACCGCCGCAGTCAATTCCTCGACCATTGTCTAATGAAGGATCGGATGTTGCCTTCACACTGGAAAACACACAGTCGACCACTCGCTCCTACTTCCCCGAGACGTGGCTGTGGGAGCTGTCCTTCCTGCCGTCAGTGTCTGGTTCACGTCATGCTTTTGCCTGCTGGTCACTGCGAGTCACTGCTGCCCAGGGTCATGGTGTGTGTCCTCGGTGGCAGGGACGAGTCTTAATACACGGAATGACTGCTTTGCTCTCATTGCGCCAACACTAAAGAGGCTGTTCACGTTGGCATGATTTGAGATCAGGCTCCTACTTGTGAGTTTTTTTTTTTCTCTCTCTCTCTCTCTCTCTCTCTCTCTCTCTCTCTCTCTCTCTCTCTCTCTCTCTCTCTCTCTCTCTCTCATTGTTGCCAGCAAGGGGCGGAGGTCCCTTCATCACAACACCACAGAGTTATACACTAGAGCGCGCATCCCCTACCCCAGTGGGTAGGCGGAGGGAAGCAAGCGGGGTCGGATGGCGGACAGGCAACCATGATACTCGACGATATTTTGTCAGACGAACACGTTTTACGTTATTGTCATTTTTTACCACCTACTTTTTATTGTATTGGTATATGTCACATACCAACGGAATCGGAAAAATGTGTTTATTCCGAGACAGTGAATGGAAAATCAATGCAAGCAAAATTATAGAAATAATAGCGAGTTGAAGCAAAAAAGTGAGAGAAAATGTTTATGCACTATTTTATTTTACGCTCATTATCTTATTCTAGGTATGACTTACTGTCATATGTAATATGTATGTATGCTCGTGATATGCAGCAATGTCTCGTGAACACGATGGTAGGTTCAGTATTTTCTAAATATCATCTGGTAGCTTGATAACACCGGACATACCTGTGTGATGTCAAGCATCTCCCTCTAATCTGTGACTGGGAGGTGAGGGTAATAAACCCTGGGCGAGGGAAATAGTACCGACGAGGCTGCGGAAGCCGACGCTCACCACGGCGAAAAGCTGTTCCGTGACAAGTTTTCTGTTCATGGCAATTTTTTACCATCTACTTATTGTTGCATTGGTACGTGTCATATACCAGCAGAATCAGAAAAATATGCTGATTCCGAGACAGTGAATGAAAATTCAATGCGTGCAAAATTACAGGAATAATAGGGAGTTGAAGCAAGGAAGGTGAAAAAAAATGTTTATGCACTATTTTATTTTGCTGTCATTATCTTATTCTAGGTATAGCTTATTGTATTACATTAATATTCATGATGTGGAGTAATGTCTTGTGAAGACGATGATAGGTTCAGTTATTATAGGTATCACCTGGTAGTTTGATAATATCGTGTAAGAGTACAACATGTCGTGTGGGCCAGAGCATCCTCTGTGGCCGCAGAGTATCATGGTTTGATGGCGGCCGAGCCACTACCGGTTGCGTCAGCTGATGCTCCCCTGTGCGAGCTCTAGTGTATAACTCTGTGCACAGTACACAACAGACAGCAGCAGGATGTTACCCACACTCTCTAAAACCACTTAAGTCTATTCACCACAACACCAAAGTTGCTGTTTCCTACTTATGTTCTTATGTTCCTACAAATACTCCTGATCTCTTAACACAGTCATGATCCCTAAGACACTCGAATCACTTTCACCGCCACTCTGAAGTCACTCTCGTACAGGTATTGAAGACCCGTTCTTCCCGCTACCTTCCCTAATATGCCCATCTATTTTGGAGAATGGTCAGGCACTCATTTTTCCCCAAGGCAGTCTGTTCATCTCGTTCTTTCACGGTTTCCACAGTTTACTTCACCGCCTTCCCAGGCCAACCAGGCCGACCAGGCCAACCAGGCCGACCAGGCCGACCAGGCCAACCAGGCCAACCAGGATTACCAGGACCACCACCACCACCACCACCCATGCCCATCGTCATCTCAAGTCCTACTGAAGGACCTGATGTTGCCTCCACACCGGAAAAGACACCGACGGCCACTCGCTCCTACTTCCCCGAGACGTGGCTGTGGGAGCTGTCCTTCCTGCCGTCAGTGTCTCCATGGTTCACGTGAAACCTTTCCTCGCGCGCTGTTTCGGTTCTCTGCTTCTGGTGACCTGGATCTAATTTTTTCCCCGGTGGCAGAAACACTTTTCTCACACTTTCCCTCGTGACTCTCAATAACACGTCTGTAAATACTCGTGCCTCCGTAAGTCTGATTCAAGGGTCTGCCGAGGAGCAAATAAATTCACGATGCGAAGAGAATTTTAGATGGACCGCAGCTCTGGTACCTTATCGGAAAGATAATCAGTCTCTCTCTCTCTCTCTCGCGCGCGCACACACACACACACACGCACACGCACACGCACACGCACACATACACGCACGCACGCACGCACGCGCGCGCGCACGCACACACACACACACACACACACACACACACACACACACACACACACACACACACACACACACACACACACACACACACACACATACACACATACACATACACACATACACACACACACATATTGTTGCCAGTAAAGAGCGAAAAATAACTTTCACCGCCACTCTGAAGTCACTCAGGAGCTACAGGAACTACCTCGTGGAGGTCTCACGGCCTCCTGTAGCTTCCTTATTTTCTAATGTTATTATGTTCACCTCGTACAGGTATTGATGAGCCGTTCTTCCCGCCACCCTCCCTACTATGCCCATCTATTTTGGTAAATGCTCAGACACTCCTCTTTCCCCAAGTCAGTCTGTTTATGTAGTTCTTTCACGGTTTCCACAGTTTACTACACTTTTTTCGGAGGCGGAATGCCCATTTCGGCGAGAGGTGTACCTGGTATGGTTGGTATGGCTTTTAGTCCCCCTGGCCCTCCTGCTGCTCCACCGCCGCAGTCAATTCCTCGACCAATGTCTAATGAAGGATCGGATGTTGCCTTCACACTGGAAAACACACAGTCGACCACTCGCTCCTACTTCCCCGAGACGTGGCTGTGGGAGCTGTCCTTCCTGCCGTCAGTGTCTGGTTCACGTCATGCTTTTGCCTGCTGGTCACTGCGAGTCACTGCTGCCCAGGGTCATGGTGTGTGTCCTCGGTGGCAGGGACGAGTCTTAACACACGGAATGACTGCTTTGCTCTCATTGCGCCGACACTAAAGAGGCTGTTCACGTTGGCATGATTTGAGATCAGGCTCTTACTTGTGGGGGTTCTCTCTCTCTCTCTCTCTCTCTCTCTCTCTCTCTCTCTCTCTCTCTCTCTCTCTCTCTCTCTCTCTCTCTCTCTCTCTCTCTCTCTCTCAACACAACCCACGCCACTAAAAATATCAACAAAACGGAAGTAGCG
The DNA here is from genome assembly GCA_016584305.1 of Chionoecetes opilio. Taxonomy (NCBI): domain Eukaryota; kingdom Metazoa; phylum Arthropoda; class Malacostraca; order Decapoda; family Majidae; genus Chionoecetes; species Chionoecetes opilio. The sequence goes on from JACEEZ010002275.1 coordinate 602,727, forward strand.
AACAATATTAAACACTGTGCTCTTTTCCAACACAATTTTTCTTTGCCTTTAATGTCACACTTGCCGTCCTGCTTTCCTCTCTGACTTTCAAACCATCAACCTCAAACATATAATTGTGACACTTATGCACATGACAGTTTTCTCTTAGTCGTTATTTAACTGCGAAATTCCAACAAAATCATCGACTTTGCGTACACTGCATCAAACAGGAACTGCAGTCATTGAACATTGCATCTGAATCATCGTCAGTGAAATGCCGATCACAAACTGTATTCACTGGGTAAATAATCTTTCCAGAATTTCCGGACTACCAGTATTTTGACTCGCCCGACATTTTCGAGGTTCGCGTGCACATGTTGGATTCACCACCATCAGCCGAAGCATCGCCCAATGAAGAGCCCTCAGCCACTCGCTCCTACTTCCCCGAGACGTGGCTGTGGGAGCTGTCCTTCCTGCCGTCAGTGTCTGGTTCACGTGATTCATTAGCTGGCTGGTTCTCAGCTTGCAGGGGCGGAGGGTTCTTTCCTCGGTGGCGGGAACCGCGAGGCCTGTGCTTGTTGATGCCTTGGGTGGTGGTGGGCCAGCACCTTTGGAAACAAGAGTCCACCTGTGTGTTCTCTCGTGCCAAAGTGTTTTACTGCTGTGGTGGTTTTGGAATGTTCTTGCCTTGCTGTGGGGTTCCTCTTCTTGCTTCTTCCTGTTCATACACAAGGGTAAATGGTTTCTTTGAAGCGGCGAGTAGAAAGACCTGGTGCCTCCCTGGTAAAAACCTCACTTTAGCGGGTAGCAAATCGTTGTAGCCGACAAGGACAGGGCACGACCCCCACCATGGCGGTACCGGTACGACCAGTCAGCAGGGTTCCCAGACTTGGGGGTTTCCCCCCCAATTTTTTTTTTTTCCCATTTGGGGGGAAAATTTTGCGTTTGGGGGAAATTTGGGGGGGGTTGATTTTAGATTGAACATAAGCAAAAACTGCCATTAATGCTAGGTTAGGTTGAGGTTAGGTCGAGGTTGACCTCGACCTAACTTAACCTAACCTAACTTCAATCTAACCTAACTCTCTCTCTCTCTCTCTCTCTCTCTCTCTCTCTCTCTCTCTCTCTCTCTCTCTCTCTCTCTCTCTCTCTCTCTCTCTCTCTCTCTCTCTCTCTCTCTCTCTCTCTCTCTCTCTCTCTCTCTCTCTCTCTCTCTCTCAGCACAACCCATCTCCCTGAAAGAGTGTCATAACGAAAGTAACAAAAACTACAAACACTATAATTTCGAATTCAATTTTTTTTCGTCATTAATGTCACACTTTTTGTCCTGCCTGCAAGGACATCCACCTTTGACTTTCAAACTCCAACGCAAAGCAGATTACTGTGAGACTCATTCGCGAGGTTACGTGTCCTTTTTTGTCGTTACTCTTTTTCGGAATTATCACAAATCATCAAAATGTCAACAGGTAATAAAAACATTCAACCACCATATGTCATTGCCATTAGCATAGAATGTCGACCCTCGGAATTACTTATCGCGTAAAACATTTTTTTCAGGCATTCTTGCACTTCGGCTCGCATCGCCGGGTAGACCGCGATCACGGCGACCGTCAGTCGGCACATCCACTGCGGCGGGAAAATCATCCAATGGAGAACCATCAGCCACTCGGTCGTACTTCCCCGAGACTTGGCTGTGGGAGTTGTCCTTCCTGCCGTCAGTCTCTCGTTTACGTGATTCATTAACACGCTTGTTCTGTGCTTGGCGGGTTCTGTGCCCGGTGGCGGGAAGGCATGTGATCTGTGCTTACTAATGCTATGGGTTGTGTTGGGCGAGTAAGTCCACTTCAGTCTATTGGTCGATTTTCTAAACATGGACTTTGGCTAACCTAAGACTAGCCAGGGCTTTAGACAAACATTTAAGCTTTTTAACCATTTGTTCCGAGGGGTTTAGTCTCGGATTGGAATTGTTAGACACCCACTACCCTGTCCAACATTCAAGTCTAATGATATTATATAACCCCCTGGACAAATGTTTAAAACACTGAAATGTCTGCCTAAAGCCATGGTTAGTCTTACGTTAGCCCATGTCCATGTTTAAAAAACTGACTGAGTGTGTCCTAGCACACTAAATTCTCTACACACAGGGTTGAGTGTTATCCTCCTGGGCCGCATTAGAAATCCTTGTTTTGGTATTCACCGCTCTCCTTGCCAATACATTTTCGCACACTAGAGGAAAACATTATTCCTTCCAGGATGAAGGAGGGAAGGTACTGGATTAAACCTTTTGCTTTTTGCCTTTTGATATTCTTTCAAAAACAAACTTGACTACCATCTTCTTCAACAACGTTTTTGATGACGCTATACGAACCGGCGTCCTGCTGGCCGATAGATTACGTTCGCTTTTGACTGATTTTGAGTTTGAAAACTTTTACTGATTAAATTTACTAAAGGTTAAGGACGGACTACCTACCTTGTATCCTGACGTCAGGGTTTCTCTCATTATATGCAAATAGCGCTCTCTCTCTCTCTCTGCGTTATGCGCTATCTAATTTTTCTCTCATATTAGGAACTTTTGGAGAAGTAATTTCTGCTTTTATCCACAGGGAATATCTTGCGCCGCCGCCGTCCTCCATCATCTGGGATTAAGCCGGTAGGGAATCATGGTACTCACAAAGACAAATTTTCAGTCATACGGTTCAAAAATCGGGTATCAGATGAAGAACATACGAGAAAGAAAGAAAATGAGATTGAGAAGGCACATTCAGCGGCCACTCGCTCCTACTTCCCCGAGACGTGGCTGTGGGAGCTGTCCTTCCTGCCGTCAGTGTCTGGTTCATGTGATTCATTAGCTGGCTGGTTCTCAGCTTGCAGGGGCGGAGGGTTCTTTCCTCGGTGGCGGGAACCGCGAGGCCTGTGCTTGTTGATGCCTTGGGTGGTGGTGGGCCAGCACCTTTGGAAACAAGAGTCCACCCGTGTGTTCTCTCGTGCCAAAGTGTTTTACTGCTGTGGTGGTTTTGGAATGTCTTGCCTTGGTGTGGGGTTCCTCTTCTTGCTTCTTCCTTTTCACACACAAGGTAAATTTTTTTTTTTTATGTGGCGAGTAGAAAGACCTGGTGCCTCCCTGGTAAAAACCTCACCCTAGCGGGTAGCAAATAGTTGTAGCCGACACGGGCAGGGCGCGACCCCCACTATGGTGGTGCCGGTACGACCAGCCCGTCATGATCAGAGCCGGTGCATTGGAACCGCTGCCCACCACTGCCACCCTCTACTCACGCAGGGAGGAGCTGGAGCGAGGGTGGACGGGGCAAGGGGCAGGCCCACTGAACCAACGCACGCCCCCACCACTTGTCTGAGTCATCCAACCTGAACTGTTGATTCAGCCTTCCCCATCCCCCCTCTATTTAATTTTCTCACTCATGGCGAGTGAGGCCCCTCATTTCGTCTATCTATATCCAGGGCATCACACCTGAACTTGCCTCTCGAAGCTCATGGCCCTGACCTTTCCAGAGTATCGAGTAAGAAAGACTATTAACTCTCGATGGAGAATGCAACCACGCGCAAGGTCAAGATCAAGATCAGGTACCGCACTTCGAGTTTCATTTGCCAAAAAAGGACTAACTTTGCTTGATACAATTAAACAGAAAGTTGAAGAGGCCGATATGAAGGAGCAGTCATCGACCACTCGCTCCTACTTCCCCGAGACGTGGCTGTGGGAGCTGTCCTTCCTGCCGTCAGTGTCTGGTTCACGTCATGCTTTTGCCTGCTGGTCACTGCGAGTCACTGCTGCCCAGGGTCATGGTGTGTGTCCTCGGTGGCAGGGACGAGTCTTAACACACGGAATGACTGCTTTGCTCTCATAGATAAACGAAGCTCTTCACGTTGGAATGGTTTGAGATCCAGCTCTTATGTGCGGGTTCTTTCTGTCACTGAAAACATTAAAAAAAAAAAAAAATAATAAACAAAACATATATAATGAATGGCTTCTAACACTGGCAATTTCTAACAAATGTTCATTGACTATATTGTCGCCTTGCTTGCAGCAATATCTGCCTCTGACTTTCAAGCCTAAATTCCAAAGAACTTGAGACTGATAGACTTAGTCACTCGGCAATGTTTCCTCTCGGTCGTTACCTTACTCTGGAATTCAAACAGATCATTGATTTTTTATACACTGTATCAACAGGAAATTAAAGCGCCAAACATCTCAACTCACCAATCATCAATGTAAAATACCGATCAGAGGCAGTAGTCACGGATCAGATAATCTTATTGCAGATATTCCCGAGGTTCTTGATGATCCTTGGTTGTCGGGGAGATATTGCAAAACACACCACTCCACCAGCGAAGCATCACCATGTGAGTACTCTCTGCCACATCGCTCCTACTGCCCGTGCGTGGCTGTGGGAGCTTCTTTCCTGCGTCAGTGTCGGTTCCGTGATTCATTAGCTCTGGTTCTCAGCTTGCAAGGGTGAAGGGTTTCTTTCTGGTGGCGGAGAAGCCTGGGCTCCCTGGTGCTTGTACTTTAGGGGTGGTGGGCCAGCATCCTGTAGCTGGAAACAGGCAGTCCCCTGGGTGTCCTCGTGCCAAGCGTCTTGATAGCCGGTGGTTTGGAATTCTCCTGCTGTTCCCCTCACTGCTCTTCCTTTCATACAATGGAGGTAAATGGGCCCTTGATGCGCGAGTAAACCTGCTGCCCCTCTGTAAAACCTCACTTTAGCGAACATGTTGTGACTGGCAAAGACAGGGCAGGACCCCCTACCAATGGTGCCGTACGACCACCCGTCTGTCGAGCCGTTTTGAACACTGCAACACTCCACCCACTATGGAGTAGTATGGCCCATGCCCATACTCCTCCATGCACCTCTACTCACGCAGGAGGAGCTAACGGTGTGACGGCAAGGGCAGGCCACTGACCTGCACGTCCCACCACTTGTCTGATCACTTCTGACATTATTCCTCCCACTTGATTGCCTTCTCTCTCTCTCTCTCTCTCTCTCTCTCTATCTCTCTCTCTCTCTCTCTCTCTCTCTCTCTCTCATATATTATGATGGGTCGTCCCTCATCTTTTTTCCCTCTATAGAGCTTCGCACACGAACTCTTATTCAGAAACTCACGCGCGCATATCTTTACAGAACGTCGGCTGATTCCGATTCGCTTTGCCTCTTTCGGTGGAATCCAACAGTCCCAACACACCAGCTTTGGAGGAGGAGTGAGCTCTGCCTCTGGCTTTGGAGCAGGAATGGACTTTGGCATTGCCCTTCGAACCTCGTCATTCAATACAGTAGAAGGGCAACAAGGAGAAAGGAAAAAGAAATCAAAGTCGTCGACCACTCGCTCCTACTTCCCCGAGACGTGGCTGTGGGAGCTGTCCTTCCTGCCGTCAGTGTACTCTTCACGTGAAACTTTTCAATGCGGAATCTCTCTGTTCTCTGCTTCTAGCAACCTGGTTCTGCTTCTAGCTAACTGGTTCATCTTCCTCTGGTGGCGGGAACACATTTCTTCTACTTCCCCATGACTCTCTTTGCTCGTCACTTGACACAATAATTGACAATCCCCTGACCCAAAATATAAAAAACATGCACTAAACATTCATTGAAAGGCGCATTGTCGAAAGTTCATAAACGCGAAACAAAAAGTCAAAAGTTTGTGATAGTTTGATACTTTTCTTTGTTTAATGAATGAAGCGGTTGGTATACTGAGTGTGTAGTCATGCGTCTTCTAACAAAACAGGCACACGTCCCCACCGAGACAACAGGGACTGTCTTTAATTTGTCTGTTGTCGTCTTTCAATTAAACGTATTCTTACCCAGAGTCATACAGTACGAGATAGTAAGGTCATATAGGAGAGAGAGAGAGAGAGAGAGATTTCCCTGACGTCACGAGTCCCCGCCCACAAGCTGCTCGTTGGCCGACCCTATGACTCTGCTCTTACCATCCAGATTGTGAGCACCGACGAGGAAAATGTTGCTGTCAGACTCCTCCTCTCTACCTTCCCATTCTCTATCACTCGTTATAAGTTTTGTATTTCCTTTCAGAGCGCCGCTGTTATCTTTTTCAAAATCGCGTTGTGGGTGGAATACAACCTCATGCAGTGGCGTTCGTGAGCTCGGGGTTTGCAGGAGGAGGAGAAGGAGGAGGAGGAGATAAGGAAGAAGAGTCAGTCCAGTCTCGCTCTTATTTCCCAGAGACGTGGCTATGGGAACTCTCCTCCATCCCGTTAGTTACTGGTGGAAATAATACGTATATTGCTTGCTATTACTTTCGCGCGTCCATATTTTTCGATTTTCTTTCTAACTCGAGTTTCTGAGAACATTTTCCACCACCTTCCGAACTTTTTGATCTTGAGCTTCACGATTCGAACTTGATGGTGGTTGAGCCTTTTGATTCTTGCTGAACTTATGAACTTTGACCTTAATGACTCTTGGTTTTCCTTATATTGACCTACTTGCTTGACCTCTATAACTGTTTTTCTCTCTTTCTCTCCACAACTCTTCTTCATATTCAACCATTCTCTTACTGTCTTCTTTATAGGGATTGGCAACAGAGCGGGCTTTTTGTTACCTCCCCTTTCTTTATTCTCTTACTGTCTTCTTTATAGGGATTGGTAGGGATTGGCAACAGAGCGGGCTTTTTGTTACCTCTTTTTGTTTTGTTTGCCCTTGGCCAGTCCTTTGTGATGTAAACAAAACAAAAAATGTCTCCGCAGAGCATTACGTCTACGACTACATGGAATACGGTGCTCCCATGATGGCTAATGCGTATTACGACGACCCTGGAGTAGAAATGACATACACCGCTGCGAGCAATAACCATGTAGTGGAGGTCCCAGTGGATCACTCCTCCACCTCCACCCCCTCCACCACACGAACCTACTTCCCAGACACGTGGCTGTGGCTAATCCACCACATTGATTCGTTAGTAAATGCCTGATTGACTTGACAGACTTTATTGTACTGCTTGTTCGTGTTCTCTCTCTCTCTCTCTCTCTCTCTCTCTCTCTCTCTCTCTCTCTCTCTTTTAGTGTTGAATAATCCCAGCATGATAGATAAGGCATGTAGATTAATTCTCACACACACACACACACACACACACACACACACACACACACACACACACACACACACACACAGAGATAATAGACTAACTTACACAAGACGTAGTGGTAAAAATAGAAGTGGTTTTAAGGATAGTGATAGTGGTGGTTAAAGTAGTAGTTGTGGTAGTGGTAGTAGTAGTTGTGGTAGTGGTGGTGGTTGCGATATAATGGTAGTGGAAATAGTGGTAGTTGTGATGGTGATGGAGGTCGTGTTTGTGGTATAGTGGTAGTGGAAGTAGTGGTTGTTGCAATGCTTAGTGGGAAGTGGTTGTTATAAGGGTGTTATAGTAGGTAACAGTTGTGGATGTACTGGTTGTGGCAGTGATGGTGGTAGTGTAAGTGTAGTCATAATAGTAACTTGGTGATAGTTTTTGATACTAGTAGTAATAGCAGTAGACGCAATAACAAGTATGGTGATAGTATGTTATTATCAGTATCAGTATCATAGTTATCAGTTAGTAGTATTAGTAGTAGTAGTAGTAGTAGTAGTAATAGTAGTAGTATAGTAGTAGTGATAGTAGTAGTAATAGTGATAGTAGTAGTAGTAGTAGTAGTAGTAGTAGTAGTAGTAAGTAGTAGTAATGGTGACGGTGATTATGACTTTTTAGAGTATTGATTATTTTTGCATCTTCAAGGGTATTCTCTCTCTCTCTCTCTCTCTCTCTCTCTCTCTCTCTCTCTCTCTCTCTCTCTCTCTAAAAGATGAAAACTCAGGTATCAAGGAAAAATAACAGTGACTAGAGAGTGACTATATATATATATATATATATATATATATATATATATATATAAAGAGAGAGAGAGAGAGAGAGAGAGAGAGAGAGAGAGAGAGAGAGAAGAGAGAGAGAGAGAGAGAGAGAGAGAGAGAGAGAGAGAGAGAGAGAGAGAGAGAGAGAGAGAGAGAGAGGATACCTTTGACTGCCATGTAAATTAAAGTGTATAAACCGGTTCCTCAGATTACGGAAGGTCATCTCTTCGGTAAGCATCCATTCCCTCGCACACACTCCCACCGGCCGTTCAGTTTTGCATCCTATACCGATACGAAGACAGGGGATCGCGTCCTCCTTACCTCACTCTTATGGCAAAGACTTAGAGGCACACAGGAGGGCAGGGGAAGACATAAAGAAGAGCAAAGTGTTGTAAAGGGTAAAGGGAAGTTAAGGTCTTACTTCCCATCGACTTTTTTGTGGCGCCTGGACCAAACAGGGTGTGAAGGAGCTGGGTGGTGATGGTTGCTGTTGTGGTTGTTGGTTGTGGTTGTTGTTGGTTGTGATGGTTTGTGCGTGTGTTCGTGCATGCGTTTCTTGTTCTGTGACTTGTTCCTCGTTGCATTTTATCCGAGAACGTGACCTTTTTTTTTTTTCTCTTTTTTTTTGGTGTGTATGTGTGTGTTACGAGAACGGGCGATCTCTCTTCTCTCTCTCTCTTATATTATGATGGGTCGTCCTTCATCTTTTTTCCCTCCATGGGGCTTCGCACACGAGCTCTTATTCAGAAACTCACGCGCGCATATCTTTACAGAACGTCGGCCGATTCCGTATGGCCTTGTCTCTCTCAGTGGAATCAGCCCCCAACAAGGATTTACGAGATCTAGCACTGGCTCTGGAGGAGGAATAGGCTCTGGCTCTGCCCTTCGATTCCCGTCATTCAATACAGTAGAAGGGCAACAAGGAGAAAGGGAAAAGAAATCAAAGTCGTCGACCACTCGCTCCTACTTCCCCGAGACGTGGCTGTGGGAGCTGTCCTTCCTGCCGTCAGTGTACTCTTCACGTGAAACTTTTCAATGCGGAATCTCTCTGTTCTCTGCTTCTAGCAACCTGGTTCATCTTCCTCTGGTGGCGGGAACACATTTCTTCTACTTCCCCATGACTCTCTTTGCTCGTCACTTGACACAATAATTGACAATCCCCTGACCCAAAATATAAAAAACATGCACTAAAGATTCATTGAAAGGCGCATTGTCGAATGTTCATAAACGCGAAACAAAAAGTCAAAAGTTTGTGATAGTTTGATACTTTTCTTTGTTTAATGAATGAAGCGGTTGGTATACTGAGTGTGTAGTCATGCGTCTTCTAACAAAACAGGCACACGTTCCCACCGAGACAACAGGGACTGTCTTTAATTTGTCTGTTGTCGTCTTTCAATTAAACGTATTCTTACCCAGAGTCATACAGTACGAGATAGTAAGGTCATATAGAAGTAAGTGAGTTAGTTCAGTGACGTGATGAGTCCCCGCCCACAAGCTGCTCGTTGGCCGACCCTATGACTCTGCTCTTACCATCCAGATTGTGAGCACCGACGAGGAAAATGTTGATGTCACAGACTCCTCTCTACCTTCCCATTCTCTATCACTCGTTATAAGTTTTGTATTTCCTTTCAGAGCGCCGCTATCATCTTTTTGATAATCGCGTTTTTGCTGTGGCTGACGCAGTGGAGTTCGTCGAGAGCTCGGTGTTTGCAGGAGGACCAGTAGGAGGAGATAAGGAAGAAGAGTCAGTCCAGTCTCGCTCTTATTTCCCAGAGACGTGGCTATGGGAACTCTCCTCCATCCCGTTAGTTACTGGTGGAAATAATACGTATATTGCTTGCTCTATTGCTTTCGCGCGTCCATATTTTTCGATTTTTTTTCTAACTCGAGTTTCTGAGAACATTTTCACCACCTTCCAAACTTTTTTATCTTAATTGCTTTCTCGCGCCCATATTTTTCCTTCTTTTTCTAACTCGAATTTCACAGAATATTTTTAACCACCTTCCGAACTTTTTGACCTTGAGCTTCACGATTCGAACTTGGTGGTGGTTCGCTCGCGAGTCCTCACTCACTAGATTTTTTCGGGATAAGCGGCCGACCCGACCCGACCGACCGTCACGCTTTTCAGGAGCTTATATCTTTGGAATCCCGCTTTCGATTGACAAGCGATCTTCGCCATCTGATAGCCCCATTCAATCCCTATTTGTGTTGACATGTTTTGTCTCACGTGAGGGGTCAGCATGGCGCGTGCCGCGTGAAGGGTGTCAGACAACGTTATCTTGCTATAGCTGAGAAACGGCTGTACCGACTAAGTTGAAATTTGGTGTGTGGTTTGAGACCACACACCTAGCAATGTAACGTAGGTCAAACTCCGGGTGACGCCGCACGTGCGCACGTGCGCACGTGCGGCGGGTTTCTACGGGCTCGCTCGTCCTTCGCCGATTAAGGCGTCTTACTGGTAGACTAACATACACAAGACGTAGTGGTAAAAATAGAAGTGGTTTTAAGGATAGTGATAGTGGTGGTTAAATTAGTAGTTGTGGTAGTGGTAGTAGTAGCTAGTTGTGGTGTGGTTGCGATATAATGGTAATAGAAATAGTGGTAGTTATGATGGTGATGGAGGTCGTGTTTGTGGTATAGTGGTAGTGGAAGTAGTGGTTATTGCAATGCTTAGTGGAAAGTGGTTGTTATAAGGGTGTTATAGTAGGTAACGGTTGTGGATGTACTGGTTGTGGCAGTGATGGTGGTAGTGTAAGTGGTAATAGTCATAATAGTAACTTGGTGATAGATTTTGATAATAGTAGTAATAGCAGTAGACGCAATATAACAACAATGGTGGTGATAGTACTATGTCATTATCAGCATCAGTATCATAATTAGTAGTAGTAGTAGTAGTAGTAGTGGTAGTGGTAGTGGTAGTAGTAGTAGTAGTAGTAGTAGTAGTAGTAGTGGTAGTGGTAGTGACGTGTGTGATAGAGTGTTTTAGAGATATCTAGATAATTTTTCCATCTTAAAGTACCTTTGCATCCAATCTCAGTTATTGACTATACAACGCCCGCCACTCAGCTACTAGCGCTCGAAAGCTGACCGAATCACAGGATCTGACAATTGAACTCACGTCTCTACCAACTTTGCCACCCTGACGGGCAGTGGTAGTGGTAGTGACGGTGATGATAACTTTTTAGAGATTATCTATGAATTATTTTTGCATCTTAAAGGGTATTCTCTCTCTCTCTCTCTCTCTCTCTCTCTCTCTCTCTCTCTCTCTCTCTCTCTCTCTCTCTCTCTCTCGAAAAGATGAAAACTCAGGTATCAAGGAAAAATTAACAGTGACAGATGATTGCGAGAGAGAGAGAGAGAGAGAGAGAGAGAGAGAGAGAGAGAGAGAGAGAAGATACCTTTGACTGCCATGTAAATTAAAGTGTATAAACCGGTTCCTCAGATTACGGAAGGTCATCTCTTCGGTAAGCATCCATTCCCTCGCACACACTCCCACCGGCCGTTCAGTTTTGCATCCTATACCGATACGAAGACAGGGGATCGCGTCCTCCTTACCTCACTCTTATGGCAAAGACTTAGAGGCACACAGGAGGGCAGGGGAAGACATAAAGAAGAGCAAAGTGTTGTAAAGGGTAAAGGGAAGTTAAGGTCTTACTTCCCATCGACTTTTTTGTGGCGCCTGGACCATATATACGCAGGGTAGGAAGGAACTGGGTGGTGATGGTTGCTGTTGTGGTTGTTGGTTGTGATGGTTTGTGCGTGTGTTCGTGCGTGCGTTTCTTGTTCTGTGACTTGTTCCTCGTTGCATTTTATCCGAGAACGTGATATTTTGTTTTGCGTGTGCGTGTGCGCGTGCGCGTGTGTGTTACGAGCACGGCCGATACGTGTGTTGTGCACGTATGGTTCCCGGCACGGCTTTAAGGCACCGTGCAAGAGTTAAAAAGTGATGGCTGCGATGGAAGGGGTGTTTTATGATGCTCTATTCGTGATGTTGTTTTTCCATCTGGCCCACCTGGTGTTCCATGGGAGTGCGGCGATAGGGAAAAAAATACGGTATGACAGTTTGACCGAAATTATGGAGCATTGAGTAGACCATTTTTTTTATTGGTTGAGTATAAATCGGTTCCTGGAAAAAAAAAAATATCTGACTACCGGACACGAAAAGACATAATATCTTGCATGCATTGCTTACACGAATACACGATGGCGATAGCGACTTAACCCCTTCACGCCCAGATCTTTCCTTTGCTATATAAAAATCTTCTGTTGTTATCCATAAAACTACATAAAATTACTTAATATACCACATTGGTTAGTCGACAAGGATACTAAACAGGTCATATCTATAAAATATTGCTTATAGTCACTAAAAACGTCTAATGGTACCCAAATTACAATGGGAATTACGCTCTGGGTCTCAAGGGCTTAAGCGTTCATCATTCATTAGTTTCGTCACACAAGGTCATATATCACGCTCATAGTTCCCTCACTCTCCTCTCCTGAAGCTGTCATGAGGTGTTATGACCTGAACCATTATGTTAAGGTCATTACACTACCCACCAAGCGCGTGCGAGATGAAGACACCTGGGAGGGCAAGACAACACACTGTATAACAACAGCTGACCAATCCATGACCACTATCACAAGTTACTATTGCGACTATTACCACACTTCTGCTACCATCACTACATCCACCACCATTACCTACTGTAACAACTACTATTTCCACTACCACTATACCACAAACACGACTTCCAGCACCATTATAACTACTGCAGCCCGGTGTTCCTGTCTTCCTCCTCCCTTCACACCCACCTTGTCGCTCTAACTCACTTCACGTCTTTTTGTTTACCTATATATAAGCACTTATTACGCTCATTACTCCTCATCTCCAGCCCTAAATTTATATAGGTCAGGAGGAGGAGGAGGATGTCTGGATAGGGAAGTAGGCAGTTCGTACGTGTAAGATAGGCTTCAACGGCAATCACCCCCTATACACTGTGACCGACTCGTGGTTCTTTCGGGTTGACCCCTTGCCAGTTACCTTTTAAAAACGATATATAAAAATCCTGGTACACAAATGGTGGCAGCGGTGGGATACATATCTGATTATACCTGTACATATAATCTCTACCTATCCACTGCTCTAACAGACATGTACATATAATCTTTACCTATCCATTGCCCTAAAAGAGGCCCAAAAATCCATGCTAAGGAGTATAATATTAACCTGCTTCCTCCTTCTCTCAGCATTAGTTGCAAGACGGCGTTATTACACTGAAGGAAACCCTCGACGTCAACATTATGTTCCTCTTCCTCGTATTGATGACGAGGGCGCGCCTCGGGACGTGAAGACGCGATCTTTCTTCCCGGAGACTTGGCTGTGGCGGCTGATGAAGGCTGGGTAGGAGGAGGAGGAGGAGGAGGAGGAGAGGGGGGAGGAGGGGGAGGAGGAGGAGGCGGCGGCCCATAAAGCGTCAGAAACCTCGCGAATGTTCCAATACATAAGGAATGATAAAGCCTGGAATGAGGAAGAAGGAATGACTTCTGTTGCAGGAATCACCAAATTCAGATTGGAATGAACAAAACTGGAATGTTACATGAAATGACAGGATTGGAACCGCTTGAGCAGGATCGACGTAGTTTGGAATCAGAATTAAATGGAATGTCTTCATGATTCACAATAATTCAAAACATGAATGGAAAGGATGAAGGGGAAAAAACAGACATGCAGTGACCCACAATTACTTAAAACTACGCTTGAAATATTGATGATGATGATAATAATAATGGTATTTTATATAGCATTATTATTGATGTGAAACTATAGATCGAATGACCAGTGAAATGTTGGCATGGCATCTTTTACATCATACGAAAAACATTCTCTTACCGTTACTTCCATCCTCACTATTTCCCTCTCTTGAAAGAATGGTTCCTAAAATTTTCAGTCTGCCCCCCTCCCCCATCTTCTTCCCTGGCCTCGTCCTCACCCCACCTTCCCCACCTTCTCCCCTCCCCTGCAGGACACAGACTGGGCGGGTCACAGAGTACCTGCTGACGTGACATGTCGTGAACACGTTGTCTTGCTATATATACAGATCGTGAGAATGTTACTAACAACTAATACTACGACAATGAAAACCTCAGCAGCCTACATTCTGAGTTCTACTTATAATTTCTTTCCTCTTGATAACCCTCTCTTTAATTCTTCAAGATGCATGTTGAGTTGATGAGTAGATGTAATTTGCTTAATGTTCGTCTAACGTCTTCTTTACTTTCTTATTATTAACTCCTTCACACCCAGATCTTTCCTTTGCTATAAAAAAGTGTCTGTTGTTAGCCATAAAATTAAGAAAAGTAACTGAATATACCAAATTAACTAGTGGACAAGGATACTAAACAGGTCATATCTGTAAAATATTGTTTATACTCACTAAAAATCGTCTAATGGTAAGTAAAGTAAATTAAGTTTTGGGTTTCAAGGGGTTAATGTTCCTACACCTGCCTCACCTTCCCTTCTCTCTCCTAATCTGTACCCGTCTGTGTCATCTCCCTGTCTGGACGCTAACGTGTTCAGCCTTGCAGCACATCTTTGTTATGCTTTACTTGACGTCTGGGTTTTGCTGTGTCTGTAATCTTGCTGCTGCGTCAAGTAATACTGCATGCTGACGCTTCTCTATGCTTGAAGTAGCTCTTGAAAGTTACAGTAGTTATGTAGTTATAAGTTTAAACACATACATTCATACACGCACATATTTAGCTTTGAAATAACATGACAATCTTGATATAATTCATTTCAAAGTTGATGCAATACTTGAAATAAGTGAGATAAGTGACCTTGTCTGATATTGATATAGTCTCATGAAAGGGAACGCACACACACACACACACACACACACACACACCGAGGCTAACATTCCCTTCTGTCATCATGGGGACGTATACAGGACAGCGGGCAACACCAGCACCACCCTCTCCCTGCCGCACACCATCACAGAGTGGGTGGGCAAGGCGGTCTGCGTGCACCCACAACAGGGGGTCGGACTCTCCTCTACAGCCTCCATCGTCACCTTTACCCCCTTCTTCATCGACCTCACCCTCCCTCCCTCCATTCAGCGCGGCGAGATCCTGCCCGTCAAGATCTCAGTCTTTAATTACCTGGAGGGATCGCTGCCGGTGAGTGTGTGTGTTTGTGTGTGTGTGTCTTTCTTGTTGCTAAGGAATGAACGGGAGAACCCAGGACCACAGTACATTCAGATTCTGTCCAGAGTGAAAGGGGTCCATAGTGCTGTGTCTGTGTCTGTGTCTGTGTCTGTGTCTGTGTGTGTGTGTGTGTGTGTGTGTGTGTGTGTTTTCCCATTTCTATTAGTAACTTCTATAAACAAACACCGAATCTCTTTCTCTTTTATTCGAGCCCTAAGATCTAGCCCGCATTTTCGCCAACTTAACGTGCGGCGAGTAACTAACTAACTAACTAACTAACTAACTAACTATATATTTCTATACCTCTCCTTAAAGCCCCTAATGTAGAACACTACCCCAACATAACATCCTTCACTATCTAACTAACCAACTAACTAATCTCGCATCCCTCCCTCAGGTTCGTGTCGTGTTAGCCCCCAGCGATGAGTACGACATTCTGGACGACCCCTTGGCTACCACCGCCCTTCCCACCGGCTCCAAGTCCTCCTGCATTCCCTCGCAGGACAAGGCGGTACACACAGTCAAGATCCGGCCTAAGGTACTCGGTGATGTGAACCTGACCGTCGAGGCGTATGTGGACGAGTTGTTCCCTGAGGTGTGCGGATCCGAGTACGTCATTAGCAAAAGGTGAGATGTCCAGGTGTTGGAAATGTCCGGTCTTAAGGTGAAAAATGTCCGTTCTTAAGGTCTGGTCTCAGGACTGGACTCCCTTGTTATTTTCAAAACATTTAGTCTTTTCTTGATTTGTTTGTTTAGTCCATTGAGGCGTTGACCAATTCAAGTAAGTCATTAGTAAAAGGTGAGCTGTCCAGGTGTTAAAAATGTCCGTTCTGTAGGTGATACCGTCCCTGTTACTTTCAAAACGTACCCCCAATAGTATCCCATTAAACCTTGAAACCATCCATTCATCCCTATTGCCCCTTAGCTATGAAATCTTCGCTAGGACTTAATCGCCAGCCCCTTAGGCCCATGACCTGCCTCTACAGCCCCCTATCCTTGCAGGGACCGCATCATCAAGGCCATCCCAGTGGAGCTCGAAGGTTTCCCGCAGGAGAAAACGTTTACCAAGTACATGTGCACTGGTGAGTCAAGGGCGCGGCAGGGAAGGGGTGTGTGTGAAGGGTTGTTGGGGTGTGTAAGTAGGTGTTGGCGTGTGTGAAGGGATGTTGGCGTGTGTGAAGGGATGTTGGGGTGTGTGTGAAGGGATGTTGTGGTGTGTGAAGGGATGTTGGGGTGTGTGTGAAGGGATGTTGTGGTGTGTGAAGGGATGTTGGGGCGTGTGTGAAGGGGTTGGGTGTGAAGGGATGTGTGTGAAGGGATGTTGGGTGTGTGAAGGGATGTTGGGGGTGTGTGAAGGGATGTTGGGGTGTGTGAAGGGATGTTGGGGCGTGTGTGAAGGGATGTTGTGGTGTGTGAAGGGATGTTGGGGTGTGTGAAGGGATGTTGGGTGTTGTGAAGGGATGGGTTGTGGGTGGTGTGAAGGGATGTTGGTGTTGTGAAGGGATGTTGGGGTGTGTGTGAAGGGATGTTGGTGTCTGTGAAGGGATGTTGGGGTGTGTGTGAAGGGATGTTGGGGTGTGTGTGAAGGGATGTTGGGGTGTGTGAAGGGATGTTGGTGTGTGTGAAGGGATGTTGGGGTGTGTGTGAAGGGATGTTGGTGTGTGTGAAGGGATGTTGGGGTGTGTGAAGGATGTTGGGGTGTGTGTGAAGGGATGTTGGGTGTGTGTGAAGGGATTGGGTTGTGGGTGTGTGAAGGGATGGGGTGGTGTGTGAAGGGATGTTGTGGTGTGTGAAGGGATGTTGGGGTGTGTGTGAAGGGATGTTGGGTGTGTGAAGGGATGTGAAGGGATGTTGGGGGTAGTGTGTGGTGTGAAGGGATGTTGGTGTGTGGGATTTTGGTGTTTTGAAGGGATATAAGAGGGATGTTGAGGTATGTGAGGGGATGTTGGTGTGTGTGTGAAGGGATGTGAGAGGGATTTTGGGGTGTGTGAAGGGATGTGAAATTCAAGGGAGTCGAGTGGAAAAGTTGTCATGAGAAAATCCTAATTACATCTTCCTCTACCATAACTTTCTGTCTGACTTTTTTTTTTTTCCCCATCACTTTTTTTACATTTTTTACTGAGAATCCATCCAATTAAATCATCTTTGGTCTTTTCTTTTTCCTGTTATCGCTTCCTATCAACCATAAAGGGCCAACCACCTGAGCCCTCAAGGGAAAAGAAGATAAGAAACCTAAGGAAGGAAGATAATAGCTTGCAGGCGCTATAGGCTCAAACGTAAAAAAAAAAAAAAAAAATTCTCACGCCTTCCAATGTTCCCTTCGTCCCCTTCCTCTTGCCACCAATACCCCTTCAAATGTTCCCTTCGTCCCCTTCCTCTTGCCGCCAATACCCCATCAAATATTCCCTTCCAATGCCCCTTCAAATGTTCCCTCCCTCCCCCTTCCAACACCCCATCAAATGTTCCTTTCGTCCCCTTCACGCCTTCCAATGCCCCATCAAATGTTCCCTCCCTCCCCCTTCCAATGCCCCATCAAATGTCCCCTTCCAATCTCCCTTCAAATGTTCCCTTACTCCGTCTTCCAATCCCCCATCAAATGTTCCCTTCCTCATACCTTCCAATGCCCCATCAAATGTTCCCTTCATCCCCCTTCCAACACCCCTTCAAATGTTCCCTTCCCCAGATGCCGCAGCCAACGAGGAGACAGGAGTAGTATGGACTCTGGAGGCTCCCGCAGACATCGTGCCGGACTCAGCACGAGGCTGGATCACCGCCGTGGGGGACCTCCTGGGACCCTCACTCGATGTAGGTCCTAACGCCATTTGTTTTGGCGGGAAAAGTGTGTTGAGAAAAAGAAAAAAAATTCCCGTGTGCTAGATAGAAAAGAGGGATGTTGGGGTGTGTGAAGGGATGTGAGAGGGATGTTGGGGTGTGAAGGGATGTGAGAGGGATGTTGGGGTGTGTGAAGGGATGTGAGAGGGATGTTGGGGTGTGTGAAGGGATGTGAGAGGGATGTTGGGGTGTGTGAAGGGATGTGAGAGGGATGTTGGGATATGTGAAGGGATGTGAGAGGGATGTTGGGGTGTGTGAAGGGATGTGAGAGGGATGTTGGGGTGTGTGAAGGGATGTGAGAGGGATGTTGGGATATGTGAAGGGATGTGAGAGGGATGTTGGGGTGTGTGAAGGGATGTGATGATGGTGTGCAGGGAAATAAGTTCGATAGGACAAAATAAATGTGGCTATAAAAAAGGTTGGCTAGTTGGAGACGAAGGTGTTTTAAGGGGAAAAAACCTGTGTAAAGGGAAAAAAAGGATTCGTGCTATTGGGAAAGTAAAAGTAATGAGAAAGTTAGTTGTGTATTTCGAAGTGTAAAATAGATTCTTTTTTTTGTTCTTCTTTTTTTTTTGTTACTTTATTTCTTAGGGAAGGAAAGGTACGTGTCACTAAAAGATAAAAGGAAAAAAATTGTGCTAGGCAGAGAAAATAGGGGTGAACAAGGGAAAAACGGGATGATGAGTGTTTGTCAAGGAGGGCAGAATGGCAATTAGTGGCTCAAACTTCGACCAAAACTAGGAAGAAAAGATTAGGATACAATTAACACCATCCTTCCTTCCTTCCTTTCCTCCCTCCCTTTACCCCTACAGAACCTCGGTGCCCTCGTCAAAATGCCCTATGGATGCGGAGAACAGAACATGATCAACTTTGCCCCCAACATCTTCGTCATGCAATACTTGGAGGCGGCTGACAGAACCACCCCGGAGATCGCAGACAAGGCCATCAGTTTTATGAAGAGCGGTTACCAGAGGGAGCTTCGGTACCAACACAGAGACGGATCCTTCAGCGCCTTCGGACCCTCAGACGAATCCGGTTCCACCTGGCTCACGGCTTTTGTACTAAAGTCCTTCGCGCAGGCTCAACAGTTTATCCCGGTGAGAGAGAGAGAGAGAGAGAGAGAGAGAGAGAGAGAGAGAGAGAGAGAGAGAGAGAGAGAGAGAGAGAGAGAGAGAGAGAGAGAGAGAGAGAGAGAGAGAGAGAGAGAGAGAGAGAGAGAGAGAGAGAGAGAGAGAGAGAGAGAGAGAGAGAATATATACTCGCCGCACGTTAAGTTGGCGAAAATGTTGCCCCGTTACTCCCCCCTTCTGAACACACGGGATTGGCTGAGGTGTTGGGGCTTTAGGGCGGAACTTGAAGTAAGGCATTCTCACCCAACACCTCAGCCAATCCCGTGCGTTCGGAAGTGGGGAGGTGAAGGGGCACAATTTTCGCCAACTTAACGTGCAGCTAGGGTCTCTTTATAAGATATATGTAGGCAGAGCTGGGCACTAAATACATTGGATGTATTTAAATACTAAATACATGGGAGAAATGTATTTAAATACTAAATACATTTTACGAATGTATTTAAATACTAAATACTAAATACATCAATTGTATTTAAATACATTTGTAAATACATTTTAAATACACACAAATATTAATATGTTCGAAAAAAATGAATTTCCTTAGGATTTCCTTAGATTTTGGGTTTCCTTAGAAATTTCCTTCTCAGGCCTAAATTTACTTGAAATCTGGACATTTCCATGCCAGTGGAAACACTGGTTCACTGTAATATCAGGGTTGCCAGATAGTTGGGCGGGTTTATGGCCAAATTTACTTTTTTTTTTTTACACCACAAAGGATTGGCCAAGGGCACAACAAAAATAGGTAACACAAAGCCTGCTAAGTTGCCAGTCCCTATAAAGAAGACAGTAAGAGAATAAAAATAGAGGGATGTGCCAATTTAGTTCGGAGTGTCTTGTTACTCTTCTCTTGAAAATATTTAAGTCGTAGAAACATGAAGAGAGTTCCAGAGTTTACCAGTGAAAGGGATGAAAGAGTAAAGATACTGATTAACTCTTGCATTAGGAAGATGGACAGAATAGGGATGAGAATGAGTAGAAAGTATTGTGTAGCGAGGCCGCGGGAGGGGGGATGGCATGCAGTTAGCAAGTTCAGAAGAGCAGTGGGCATGAAAATAACGGTAGAAGAGAGCAAGAGAAGCAACATTCCGGCGGTGATTTAAAGATTGAAGACAGTCAGTCAGAGGAGGGGAGTTGAATGAAACGAAAAGCTTTTGACTCAACCCTGTTTAGAAGAGCTTGTATGAGTGGATCCTCCCCAAAAATGCGAGATATCCGCTCCATACATGGGCGGATAAGGCCTCTGTACAGAGCAAGTAACTGGGAGGGAGAAAAAAAAGGACGCATACGCCACAGGACACCTAACTTCTTAGAAGCTGTTTTAGCAAGAGATGAGATGTGAGATTTCCAGTTCAGATTTTTAGTAAAGGATAGTCCTAGAATGTTCATTGTAGAAGGAGATAGTCGAGTGTCATTGAAGAAGAGGGGATAGTTATCTGGTAGGTTTTGTCGAGTAGATAGGTGAAGAAATAGAGTTTTTGAGGCATTGAACAAGACAAGGTTTGCTTTACCCCAATCAGAAATTATAGAAAGATCAGAAGTTAGGCGCTCGGTGGCATCTCTCCGTGAATCACTTAGTTGAGTTGGACGTCTACAAAAAGACGTTGAAAAATGCAGGGTAGAATCATCAGCGTAGGAGTGGATAGGGCTTTGAGTTAGACAAAGATCATTAATGAATAATAGATAAAGAGTGGGTGATAGGACAGAACCCTGGGGAACACCACTATTGATAGACTTAGGTGAAGAACAATGTCCGTCTACAGTAGCTGCAATAGAACGGTTTGAAAGGAAACTTAAGATGAAGGTACAGAGAGAAGGATAGAAACTGAATGAGGGTAGTTTGGAAATTAAAGATTTGTGCCAGACTCTATCAAAAGCTTTTGATATGTCAAGGGCAACAGCAAAAGTTTCACCGAAACCCCTAAAGGAGGATGACCAAGATTCAGTTAGGAAAGCTAGAAGATCGCCAGTAGATCGCCCTTTACGGAAACCGTACTGACGATCAGATAGAAGATTGTAAGCAGATAGATGCTCAAGAATCTTCTTATTAAGTATAGATTCAAAAACTTTAGAAAGGCAGGAAGTCAAAGCTATAGGACGGTAGTTTGAAGGATTAGAACGGTCACCCTTCTTAGGAACAGGTTGGATGTGAGCAAACTTCCAGCAAGAAGGAAAGGTGGAAGTAGATAGACAAAGACGGAAAAGTTTGACCAGGCAGGGTGCAAGCACAGAAGCACAGTTTTTGAGAACAATAGGAGGGACTCCGTCAGGACCGTAAGCCTTCCGAGGATCTAGGCCAGAAAGGGCAAAGAAAACATCCTTACGAAGGATCTTAATAACAGGCTAATACATAATAATACATAATAATTATGGGGAGGCGGTAGCGGAGTGGTTAGCGTCTCCGACTGGCGTTCTCGGTGACCCGAGTTCGATCCCCGAAGAAACCCAAAACCTTTCTGCACCGTCGAGTGGCCTAAGAACACCCACATGCCCTGCCCATCAACTCTACCTTCGACTGCGAGTGCATCGGAGGACACAGGGGGGCGGCATGAGCTTCTAATCACAGGCGTCACTATAAGAATCCTGCCTGCGCCACCACGGGCGAGGACCAACCATCAGAGGCCTCAAGTGAACCTCCAGAGCCTACCATCCGAGCCCTGGGTCACCACTGCCTACAGGCGCTATAGGCACAAATGTAAAAAAAAAAAGAAAAAAAAGGCATAATATAGTCAGAGGGTGGAGGAGAAGGAGGAACAAGCCCTTCATCAACCAGAGTGGAATTTTCAGCAATGGTTTGAGCAAAGAGTTCAGCTTTTGAAATAGATGAGACGGCTGTGGAGCCATCTGGGTGAAGCATAGGAGGGAAAGATGAAGAAGAAAAATTGTTTAGAGATGTTATTTGCTAGATGCCAGAAGTCAAAAGTCAACTGATAAAAAAGTATTTAAATTTTTATATTAAATGTATTTAAATACAATGTATTTAAATACTCATAAAAGTATTTAAATACTGTATTTAAATAAATGACAACCAATGTATTTATAAATACATTTCGAAATACACAAATGTATTTAAATACAATTGTATTTAAATACTGCCCAACTCTGTATGTAGGGTATAAGTATATGTAGGGTCTCTTATAAAGGTACTCTACGTGCGGCGAGTACATTCATTCATACACCCACCGTCCCACCAGCCAGCACTCACTCCATGTTTTGTTTCCTCTCCAGATTGACACTGCTGATATTGACATGAGCCGCGACTGGTTGAAGAACAGCCAGATGGAGAACGGCTGTTTCCTGTCCAAGGGCAAGGTGTTCCACAAAGCTATGAAGGTGAGGTCTCTCTCTCTCTCTCTCTCTCTCTCTCTCTCTCTCTCTCTCTCTCTCTCTCTCTCTCTCTCTCTCTCGTGCCATTTCACAGGGCAGTTTCATCGCAGCTTCCAAGCATTCTTAAATCCCATGTTGGAGAGAAGCATAAAACCCTTCCCAATGTTTTGCCTCAACACTAAAAACAAATACACACTAGAAAAATATGAATCAACATCCTCTTTTTGACCACCGACATTATGGGAGGTATGACACTGCACCCCAAGGATTGGATGAGAACTAAGAAATGAATCATCATATTTACTTGCAGATAGCGTAACAATGATGATTCAGTGTTATACATCTACTGTCTTGTTATTACTGATCATAGTAATAATTATGATGATGCTAACAGTAATAATAATTCCCCCAGGGTGGCATCGCGGGCAACGAGTCCCCGGTGCCCCTGACAGCCTACGTCCTATCCGCGCTCCTGGAGGCTGGCGAACTCTCTACCAACAAGGCGGTGAGCGAGGCCGCCTACTGCCTCACCCAAGACACCAACGCGGACCCCTACACGCTGGCCCTCAAGACCTACGCCCTGGCCCTTGCTGACGCCCCTGAGGCAGTCACCCTCCTGACGCAGCTGCTGGCCAAGGCACAGGTGACCAAGGACGGCATGTACTGGCAGCTACCCTCGAAGGACGGTGAGTGTGATGGGAGGGAGACTTGTGGGTTCATTATATCAGTAACTTGACTTCACCGAACCTCCTAACCCCTTCGCTCCCTGCAATATACCAACCCAATCATGACTAAGAACCTCCTGACAATGCACTATAACCCAACAAACCTCACGACAGCTGTAGAAGAAATCACATAAAACAATACCTCCAGAAAATAGTTCAGTGTGCAAGTATATAAAAAGAAAAGAAAATGGGAAAAAACACTTCTTTTTAGTATCTTTCTGAAACCAAACCCTGATCTGTCACTCATTTTACATAATCCACTCACACACAAAAACTTTTATTTAGGTATATTATCTGGCAACGCCCCCCCTCCCATGCCCTTCATGACCCCCCCTGCCCGTCTTGACCCCCCCCCCGCCTTTTTTGACCCCCCCGCCTTTTTTGACGCCCCCGCCCTTCTATCACAGGTAAGAGTGCGGCGGCAGGCGTGGAGGCCGCGTCCTACGCCCTCCTGGCCATGGCGACCCTCAACCCCGGCAACTACCTGGAGCACATGCAGAAGGTGGTCAAGTGGGTGTCCAGCAAGCGGAACGGCCAGGGCGGCTTCGTCTCCACTCAGGTAATTACAACATTGAATGAAGAACTCAGACAGAGTTCATCGGTCTCTTTGCTGCATCATGCTAGATAAATACATCAACTAGGGACAGCAAGAGGATAACATAAATGGTGGCAGCGGTGGGATAGGAGGAAAAAGATACCTAACTAAATTGTCATTGCGCCATGGTAACACATTGCTGCATCATACTAGATAATCACATCAATTAGATATATAGGCTCTACCTACCTATAACGCCAACATCTTGTTAGCCAACCAGCCAGACAACTTTCTTTTATTTATTTTTTTACGCTGGAGCCTTTGAGAATTAACATGATATGTCAACAAAGCGTCCAACAAGCCCTGACACCTCACTTTCCTCCCCTCCAGGACACCGTGGTCGCCCTTCAAGCCCTCGCCAGGTTTGAGATGGCGCTGGGCCAGACACCCGTGGACCTCGCGGTGCTCACCTCCTCCACAGGCCTCGAACACACCTTCCGCGTGACAGACACCAACAGACTCCTCCTACAGCGCATGGATCTGCCCTCCTTCCCCAGCACTGTGACCGCTGACGTGGCAGGGGAGGGGTGTGCGTTAGTGCAGGTGTGTATGTGTGTGTGTGTGTAGGGGTGTATAGGGTACGAAAGCAGCAATACTATAGTCTATTTTTTTTAAGAGGCAAAAATTCCATTCTATCTTAAGGTCTCATGGTTAAAATTATGCCTATGTTTACTTGATAATATGGTTAACTATGATATAATACAGATGAAATTTTGAAGAAGCGTAGTATTCTCTTCTCCTGGCATTAAATATCAGTCAGTAAGCAGAAAGGGGGCAGGATTTTTGCCTCGTTAAAAAAATAAGACTATAGTAATAACATGCTTGTCAATGTAAGGTATCCTCTCAATCACAACCCATAAGACCTGAATCCTTTAAAACACAAACTTGCCAGAAACACAATGCTGCCAAACCGACTATACCTCACTCTAGTACTACCTCTACCTCTACAGGCTGTTCTTCGCTACAACATCCCGGCCGAGGAACCCAGCACAGCCTTCACGCTAAAAACCACGACAGAGACGGCCCCAGATGACGGCTGTGTCACGAAACGTATCAAAGCCTGCGCCTCCTACACTTTACCTGACCTGAAATCCAACATGGCAGTCATAGAAATCAACCTGGTCTCTGGCTATATCCCGGAGAAGAGCGATCTGAAGCAGGTGGTTGGCTATGGCACGGGCCTGATTAAGCGTTATGAGGTGGACGGGAGGAAGGTCACGTTCTATATCGATGAGTTCTCCGCCGAAGAGATCTGTGTTGTCTTCAAGGTCAAGCGAGAAGTGGATATCGAGAACCCCAAGCCAGGTACCGTGCGTGTTTACGACTACTACGACCCGGAGCAGTTCGTTAGCGAGGTGAGTGTGTGTGTGTACAGTGTGTGTGTGTGTGTGTGTGTGTGTGTGTGTGTGTGTGTACAGTGTATGTTGTGTGTACAGTGTGTGTGTGTGGCGAGTCCCTTTGGTGTGATATCCTGGTTGATCCCTCCTCCTCCTCCTCCTCTTCCTCTTAACTACACTTCTAGTTAGATTAGATAAGGTAAAAACAATAAAGCAGCCCATTAAAGGCCTAGAATTCTGTTGATGGTTGTATATATCAGCTCTCTCTCTCACTAACCACCCTAACACCCACAGAGCTACACGTTCCCGCCTGTGGACGAGTGCGTGTCGGGTTCTGAGATCGCAGCCGAGATCGAAGGTCTTATCGTCGCGCCGGAGGAGGTGGGGCCGCTATTCTAGACGCCCGGCAAAAGATGTTCCTCTTCTCGTTATGCAGTACAACCTTCATTTACAACTGTCTGTTTCTCCTGCTTGGTGTCATCATGTAAACAAATTAAACGATGTATAAGAGCATAGATAAATAATGAATGATAGATGAATAATGAATACGATGACTAAGTAATGTTAAGCTTTCTC
Source organism: Chionoecetes opilio (assembly GCA_016584305.1). Taxonomy (NCBI): domain Eukaryota; kingdom Metazoa; phylum Arthropoda; class Malacostraca; order Decapoda; family Majidae; genus Chionoecetes; species Chionoecetes opilio. The sequence continues at coordinate 628,272 of JACEEZ010002275.1, forward strand.
TTCTTCTCCTGTTATTATTATTTTTGTTTACATCAAGGACTGGCCAAGGGCAAAACAAATAGAAGTTATATTAAGCTTTCTGTTTTTATGTCTTTTTTACACCACAAAGGACTGGCCAAGGGCAAAAAAAATATAAGTTATGTTAAGCTTTCTGTTTTTGTCTTTTCTTACACCACAAAGGACTGGCCAAGGGCAAATAAAATAAGGCAACAAAAAGCCCTTAGTTGCCAGTCCCTCCTGTATCTTTTAACCTATATGTAAGATAAATCTAAAAAGGAATCTTTTATAATTAAGTGAAAATACAACTAAACGTCTTATGAGCACAAAAACCCTCCTATGAGTGATATAAAAAAAAATTTTGTTTGTAGTTTCCTGTCTCTCTTACTTGTGAATAAAATAACATCACGTAGCCTGGATTTTCATTACCCAGCCTTCTACATTATTTTTTTTTTTTACATCACAAAGGACTGGCCAAGGGCAAAATAGAAGATAAATAAAGAGGTAACAAAAAGCCCGTTTCGTTGCCAACCCCAATAAAGAAGACAGAAAGAGTATGAAGAAAGGAAGGTGGGCCAATTTAGTTCGTTAGATTACCTCACTCATACTTCATTCCTCTCATTCTTCATTACCCAGCCTTCCATACCAGATTTATTCCTCCTCCTCCTCCTCAATTCCCCTAAATTTAACCCCTTGAGACTCTGAACGTAATTTTCATTGTAATATAGCCACCATTAGACGATTTTTAGTGAATATAAGCAATGTTTTATAGCTATGACCTGTTTAGTATCCTTGTCGACTAACTAATTTGGTATATTCAGTTACTTTTCATTATTTTATGGCTCGACAACAGACTATTTTTTATATAGCAAAGGAAAGATCTGGGCATGAAGGGGTACATACCCTACCGTCAATAACACTATAGTCGTCACTGCATTAATGTCGCCAGGTGCCATATATTACGAATTTTAGCTTAGCATCACTACTAATTTGTATGTGCCACTGAAGACAGGTACATAATATAAACTACTGTGCATACCTCTTCAGTGGCACATACAAGTCTGTAGTGATGCTAAAATTCGTAATATATGACACCTGGCGACATTAGTACAGTGGCGACTATAGTGTTGTTGACGGTAGATACACACATCAAAACTGCACCTCTTACCAAACCATCACCTCTCCTTTATTTATAGGTCTCATGGTATCGGTTCTGCCTATGTATTCCTATGTATTCAACAGGTCTCCTGGTATCTGTTCTGCCTATGTATTTATCCTCCTTCTCCTCAATACCCCTAAATTTAAATATTTAATACATACCCTACACTCACAACCATCAAAACTGCATCATCAACAAACCATCACCTAGTCTTTATTAGTTCCCCTTCACGCCCAGATCTTTCCTTTGCTATATAAAATCGTCTGTTGTCGAGCCATAAAATTACGAAAAGTCACTAAATATACCAAATTAGTTAGTGGACAAGGATACTAAACAGGTCATATCTATAAAATATTGCTTCTAGTCACTAAACATCGTCTAAATGTTACCCAAATTACAGTGAAAATTACGTTCTGGGTCTCGAGGGGTTAAATACGTTTGCTTATAATTACTTCCTTACAAACATATAAACTGCATCCCGTATCACCTTGTCTTCATTAGCTCACCGTAAATACTTAAGTGGCGACTCCCGCGTAACCTGAAGAGAGCGGCCTTATCCCTCCCTCCACCGCCAGACAATGCCACCACACTCCACCACATAGACCCACCATTGTTTCTCAAGTGGAGGGGTGGAGGGGTAAAGAGACACCACCACAACGACTCCATTGCCTTCCCTTACACCTCCACCACCTCCACCATCGCCCTCTTGTTGGCTTACCATCACCTACCTACCAATTTACCTACCTATCATTTTACTCTTCTTCATCCCTCGGAAATACCTTTTATCTCTCATTTTTCCTCTTCCTTTCCTACATTCCTCCCTTATTATATTATACCCTATCCATGTTTTCTTCCCTTCGCCTACCTACCAATTTATTTATCTACCTACCTATCATTTTTTTCTTTTTCATGCCTCGGAAATACCTTACTTTCCCCTTTTTCCTCTCTTTCCTTTCCTCCCCATTCTAGTATCGACTGTCCATGTAGTCTTACCTTTACCTACCTACCTACCTACCAAACCAACCAACCAACCAACCTACCTACCTACTACCTACCTACCTACCAACCAACCAACCAACCAACCAACCTACCTACCTAGTACCTACCTACCTACCGACCTACCTTCTTTCCTCCTACCTACCTACCTACCTACCAACCAACCAACCTACCTACCTAGTACCTACCTACCTACCGACCTACCTTCTTTCCTACCTACCTACCTACCTACCAACCAACCAACCAACCTACCTACCGACCTACCTTCCTTCCTTCCTACCTACCTACCTACCTATATAGCTACCTACCTACCTACCTACCTACCTACCTATATAGCTACCTACCTACCTACCTACCATTTTCCTCTTCTCGTCTTTACTCTTACTATTATACTCTTGCATGCCTTGCAAATACGTTCTTTTCTCCAATTTTTCCTCTTTCCCTTGCTTTCCTATCTTCCTCCTTTATTATTACCCACTTTTCTTGCTTTCTTTCCTTCACCTACCTACCTACTTATTTTTTTTTATTTTTTTTTCCTTTATTCTTACAGGTTTTACAGTCAGGAGCTTCAGCTGGACTACTGAAAACTATCTTTGACTTTCAGGAATGTGTAGATTATTCCTAGCTTAACATACATACATGGGTTACTATTCTAATGATATATTTCACTACTCCACTACTAAATGAATTTCTATCTATCTATCATTTTACTCTTCTTCATTCCTCGGAAATACCTTTTATCTCTCATTTTTCCTCTTCCTTCCTCTTTCTTTCCTCTCTTCTTCCTCCCTCTTCTATTATCCTGTTAAGGCATTTTTCTTTGTTCCTTGTCCCGAAGAAGGATGGAACTTTTCGCCCAGTTATTGACTTTCGGCGAGTGAATCGGGTCTCAGAAGATGACAGGTATCCGTTACCAGTCCTAAAAGATCTGCTCATGTCGTTAGGTCCGGGTAATACGATTTTCAGTAGTTTGGACCTTTTGTCGGGGTACTGGCAGGTACCCATGGCAGAATCCTCCAGAGAGGTTACGGCGTTCAGTACGCCGGGAGGTCACTACGAATGGCTTCGGATTGCCGTTTGGCTAAAATCCCGCGCACCGCGTACTTTTCAAGAGAATGATAAATACAATTTTTGACGTTCGTATGATAGGTCAACTCCGTGTTCGAATACCGGATGGCATTTATAATTGCTAGCAAAAACCAATGAGTTCACTTTAAAAACTTTTAGAGTCAGTTTTGCAGCGACTGTTGTCAGTAGGTCCTCAAAGCCAAGTTCACCAAGTGGAATTTTGAAAGCTAAGATTCGCTTTACGTTGGGCCATACTGTCAACGGGAGGGACTCAACCACCATAGACGATAAGGTATGGCCGTCAAAAAAACTTTCCTCCAACTCAGAGTGTTGAGAATGTTAGATCCTCTTGGGACTAGTGGGGCTTTTACCTTCCCCTTATCAAAGCTTTCGCCAGAATGGCATCTCCCTAAAACCGGTGTTAAGAAAAAGATGTCTCATTTCACTGGGAGTCCTCAGGAGCAAAGTAGTTTCGACGAAGTTAAAACTTGCACTCGTGAACGCTCCTGTCTTGGCATTCCCAGATTTTTCAGCTACAGTTGAGAGCTATGTAGTACAACGTTCGGCTAAGGGACTTGGGGCAGTACTACAATGCAAAAAGATGAAGAGGGAAGAACCGGGTAATGCGTATGCGAGCAGAGTCTTATCCCGGCGCAAAGTAAATTATTCAGTTAACACCTCAGAAGACCCGGGAGAATTTGGGCTCTCAAACAATTTAAGAACTTTATTTTGGGCTATCCAATAACTGTCTATACCAGTGGTTCCAAGCCTTTTTCACTCCATTCCCCCCTTCATGAATTCTCAACATTCGTGTGGCTCCCCTTCATTTTTCTCCCCAAAATCCCACCCGGCCAAAAAAGGTAAAAAATTTTTTTTTTTTTAAATGTTGCTGAGAGAAGACACCCTTGCTTTATTACAAGTTTACAGTAATAATTATCTTATATTTGAATAGATTGCTGTGATATGCTTAACTACATCACTTGCCTACAAAAAGACGAGCGGACACTAGCCCAAAATTTGAATCTGGGTGGGAAAAAGTTCATTAATCTCTGCATATTTTATCACACATCAGTGGGAAAGGATGATATGGTTCTTTTCAGTAGTTGACGAATTCCGAGGTGTGTCACTGAACAATGCACATCTATGTCGGGGTCCACATCCAATCGGTTCCGGCTCTTATCTGATTTGTAGGAAGGGTAGGAGAAACCAGACTCACATAAAATATAGGTAGTTGAAAAAAGGCAAGAGTAGTCGAAGTGCAATCTCACTGACTTTGGGAGTATGGACTGATGCATTTGAACACCAGAATACATGCAGAGATTTTTCTTTCATAGAGATATTTGGCAGCAGAATCATGTTTGAGACAAGGAACTAGTCCTGAACATCACTGGGAATGGAGTAATATCAAGAGGCCAGAGAATGGATTTTCATTACAACTTCCCTTCTTCCTCCTCGAATTCTGAGGATAGTACCTATTAAAGTTCACTTTCCAAGGATCTCAGGATGCTGAGTGATTTCAGTTAAGTAATGGGTTAAGCCGACCTATCTTCTTCATTCTCGTAAGGACAGCGAAAGGTTTTCAAACATTGCGCAACATTCCCGGCACCGATTTCCTTTGCCAATTCTGAGAATTGGCAAGAAATTCCACGAAGACAATCCATCAGGTGAAACACATTTCTTTCCCTTTTGCCTGTAGCTTCAGATTCAAACTATTTAGCTGATCAAAATATATCGGCAAATATGCAAGCTTGGGCTCCCACAAAAACCTCATTGAAGTGACTCAAACAGATCATCTTTCCCTTGCATTTCAGGAACAATTTAAGTCCCCCGAAGTTCAAAACACTCGATTCACAACATTGCCTTGGAAAAGCCAGCGCACTTTGGCGTTAAAAGAGGAGAGTTCATACTTCCGAAGCCATGTCTCTAGCAAAGTTTGGAAAAGGCGAAGAGTTCAGAGCTCCAGCTTTTACAAGTTGACGTGCAATTTGACCACTGCCTCCAGGATCTTGCAAAGTTCATCAGGGAGGGTTTTCGACCGCCAGTGCAAAACGATGGGCATACTAATGAACCCCCTTGGCATTCGGAGGTACTTAATTTGACCACGCTTCTGGAACCCTGATTTTGATCCCAGCATCGCGGAGCCCGTCTGTACAGACTCCACAACAATTTTCAGGGGCATCCTGTTAGCTTTTGAAGAAAGAAGATAGCTTTTCCATGAACAATCTTTAGCTGTTGTGGTGGTCTCAAAGCTGGTACATAACAGATATTCTTCCTTGATATCACACAAGAAAACCATACCTAACAAACACGAGTAGCTGTGCACAAGAAAAACTCCACATCCGTTGAGGCCTCATCCAGCTGTATTGCAAACATACAGTTGGGAGGACGATTTGATCTCTGTACACTTTTTCTCTGTATGGATCTGAACATTTCAGTAATCTCAGCTTCACTGTGTCGTTTGACAAGGAAATTGTGAATCTTACGTTCACATGCATCTCCAACAAACACGCTTGGAACATCTTTAAAGTACATGGTTGATGAAGGTTTCACCAATTGTGTCGGGCTTATTTTGCTTCGCTATTTCGGAGGGCAACGCGTATGATGCCTCAACTACACTTGAGATCTGTTGTTGAAAAGCACCAGTCGCCATCAGTTCGTTTTACAAACTACTTTTCGTGGCGCCTGAAGAAATCGGGGTCTTTTCTCAGCATACTGTGGATGGATGGGATCAGCAAATGAGCTTCAACTTACTAGGCCTCATAGAATCGTTACCCAGCACTTTGAAGCACAGTACACACTGAGGTTTCTCGATAGCCATCAGCGAGGATTGATGTAAATCCGTAGTAATGTACTCTTCACTGTTACTTCCGCTTCTTACTAACCCTAGTAGCCATCGCAAATTTACGGAAAATAAAGAAGACAGAACATCAGAACAACACTTTAAGTGATAAGACAAAAGTAATATTAATGCAGGACAGATAAATAGGACAAGTGTGATAAAATGACAAACACACAAATATCCACATACATAACACATCCATGGCCTCACAAATTAAGCACACACACATCATACACAAACATACAAACATGAGAGAGTAAAGATGATAAACATTCACACTCAAGCTAGCAAGCTGAAATGTACTTCTAAGCAAGAAACACGCCTCTTTGACCAAGCACTGCCCCAATTGAAAATAATAAAGAAGAATAGCGAGTCACTCAATATTAGCACTAAAAAAAAAAAAGCAAGGAATACTAAGAGGGAATGAGCATGAAAAACAATGATACAAAAAATAAGAAATATTCACAAACGACAAACAGCGACGCATTTATAATGTTCGAACAAAATAGTAAAACAGGTATATGGTTCAGAATCAATCCATACTACACTGTTTACGTGCCTGATATCTCCAGGCCACACACCTGAGATCATTCGATCGCCTCTCTCCCCTCTGTCTCCCGGTGACTCACCCTCACTCAACGCCCGTGTCTCTCACCCGTCTCTACCGCGTGCGTTCTCCTCCGCGTTTTCTATCACACCTACACGCCCAAACAATTTACAATTTCGCACAAACATAATACATACACACGTACACCCAACCATCGTAACAAATAGTACAAAATTTTATTTTCAACTTAATGATTAATCAATTAATTATTAAAACAAGAAAAATTTCTTTGCCAGGGAACTAGGATGCAAGATTTTTTTTTTTATTCTGATTCCAACATTATTTAGAAATGTATAATTTTGCAACAAGCACCACCATGGCCCCCTTTAAATTACTGCACCCATGGCCCACTTGGGGGCCATGGACCCCAGTAGGCGGGCCAGAAAAAGGGGTTATTTTCAAGAATTTATACTACAAGGTTGTAAGTCACCTAAAGTTGTGATTGGGTATCAGGAACAAACCATGATAAAAATTTTATTTTTCAAATGACATCTTTAACGTCAGACAGTCCGTTACCATAGCAAACGTTTCCGGCAAGACAACAAATTGACTAAATGATGATTTTCAGGGTTGTGAATGACCGTCAGGGTTCATTGTTGTACCAAAATATGCAGGAAAAGACAGCCAAAGAGCATAGAACATATTACCAATGTCTGTGAAACAATTAATTCACTTGAAAATAAAAAAACACATTTCTTCACATTTATTGGTCCATTATGAACAAAATAAAATTAGTATCCCGAAATCTACCAATGGAAGTCAAATTATTCTAGTAAGATCAGTAAACAATACACACCATCAATACACACTCATTATTAGTCCCAACTGTACGAACTGGAAGGCCAGTGGACTTTTTTTTGTCAACAACCTCAGTGACGTTGCCAGTCCATGCAGCTTCTCTCGGGACAACCTTCACAACTCTGTTATAGTGCCTGGAGCTGCTCTTCAGATTGGGGGCCTTGTTTGTGTTCAAATCTGTGGCGAGTCCTGTGCCGCTCTGCTGCGTCATTGACAACAGGGAGGTTTGGCCACAACTTTATTGCCATGACGGTAGTTGTCCGAGGGGTTCCATTGTTTGCCACGGGGCGCTTGAACAAAGTGAGTCCCCCCAATACCCAAGAGCTCAAAACATGCTCAAGAGTCATGTCAATGAAGTCTTTGAGGGCTCTTTACTGCCCAATTGATGGAGGCTGGCATCTCCGTTTTTCTTCGTCTTGTGGGACTGTCTGTCGCGTAATGGTACTCAGCATAGCCTTTCATCGTCTCGTTGAAGATGATGTTCGGTCCGAGAACAGTTGCCAAAGTGACCAACTCTCTGAGAGATACCACAAACGGTTTTGTAGCTTCTGTCTGGAGGGAACGGCGGAACGACAAAGGAGAGAAATTTGGCCAGGCAAATCATTGGGTCCTTGCTGATAATTGCCTCTGCCTTGGGATGTTCTTCATTAGTGCAGGTCATCGATGGGTGCACGCAGCACTCGTTGCCACGTTAACCATGCGTTCGTGTAGAAGATGCCAAGAAATACAGCAAGGACTGGTGATGTCTTCAATTCTTCGGGTGCATCATACATCCCCAAGCTCGGCATCGAAAGAGTGCCCCTTAAACGTGTAACAAAAAGTCTTGCTAAATCAACGGGCGTGATGGGAAATGCCCCAGGCGCTTTGATGGTATGATGGAACTCGACCGGCAGGGACGGTCACTCCAAGAAAACAGCAGTGTTAGTTCTGCCAGCTCCAGGTAGTCATGTCGAAGTGTTCTCCTGGCTGGTCTCGATCACAGGTCTGAAGGACGGTGATGGTTGTGTTATGTATAAGCCAGTCAACTCTCTTTGTGGAGCAGTCACCCGACCAATGCTGTAGGGTTTGTGGTTCAAAATTCGCTCCAATGGTTCACAAGCGCTTTGAACAGCTGTTCATTGGGTCCTGGGTTGGGCCATACACAATGGAGGCAAGATGGCCCCCCCAATCAAACTCAGGGATGTGGTGTCTACATGCCAAGTTGCAGAAGACTTCTACCAAACTCTGTCTCCAGTCTTACGACGGACTCCACTCCAGACCCCAGCGTTCACTCAGTTGTATCAAAGACAGAGCACCTATCCGGGAGGATGTGCCAGTGATGGTCATTGAGGACCTGGAAAGAAAATAAATCAGACTAAGGTGACTACCACCACGATAATATACAGTAATCAATGAACGAGGCATTTGTTATCGTTATTTATTACAGATCAGTAAATCAACGAAGCGAAAGTTGAGAATCGACTATGCGAGTGGAATAAATAACGATAACAAATCGTGAGTGTAGTTAATAATACAAAAAAATACAAAATAATAACTGAATAATCACCTTGAATAATCTTTGCTGCCTCATTGTCAGCATTGACCTCACTTCCATACAACAAAATGATAGTAGAATTCCTGGCCATCCGGGTCCCTGTCAGTATCAACGCCACTCGTTTCCATGTCCTTGCCCACATGCATTAGGGAACTTCCTGATCAGCTTCCATTCCCCAGTGTATTGCATACATCTTGGAAGTTGATATCGCCAAGTTGCCCACGTAGTAATATCTGCCGCCTTCTCAAAGCCTTGCAGACTGTTCCTCCTTCCCGTTGATTGTTCCACAGACAGGTGTACTCCTCAAGGTTTCTTCCCTCCATCTTTACGAAAAAGGCAGCAGCCAGTTCTGTCACCGCCCTATTCGAGATTCGCGCTCACTGTCCAGCAATGAAAGGCAGGACCTCAATAGGAACACTTTCATATTCTTGGACTGAACCCTAGGGAGTGACACAGAAAAACAGTGTGCATTGGTATCTCAGTGGAATCTTTCAGACTCAGGGTCGTGACTTTCTTCTACGGCATCTGCCTACTATGGGCAGAAGTGGCAGAGCGTAGACAATCCTTAGCTTTTCTCTCCTGCGCTGCCTGCTGATCAAGAAACTTTGCGCTTCTTGCCTTTTTGCTTAGTTATGATCGAGTGGCCCAGAGTGCGGTGCGAGTAACCCACGTACACCTTCCAGGTTACAACCAGCTTCCTTATCTGTCTGTGTCTTGCTTCTCCAGCTGTTGTTTTGATGCCCCGTCTCTTCCAAAACTCGGCGTTGAAACAATCCAAAATGTCGGCTCCGTGTTTGCCAAAAACTCCTCCTTTCTGGTCTCTGTATCTGTTGTCCTATTCCTCTTACTCTTCCTTAGTTTGTACCTCCTCAAATATCTGTAAGGATCATCTGCTATCACTTGCAACGATTTAAGGGTTAATACAGTTTTACACACAGTCCCAAGTCCTTTGTTACATCTGGCGGCATCCAATGCGCTAGAATGAGAGGCTGGCCTTGCTGCACAGTTTTTAGATCACCCATGGTACTGACGAAGAACTGTTCCCCTGGTTGGTGGATAAGGGCCAGTGAATCCAGGGTTTCCTGGTACACGAAGATGGGTGGACACTGTCAAAAGAGCCACAGCAAGGTCTGGTTTTGGTATTCAGCCTTTAGAAGTGAGAGGAAAAAAAAACCCCAGCAATTAGAAAACAAATATGCCTATTATTACATAAAGTTTGAATTTTTATACAAAAAAAAATCTAAACAAAAAAATGAGTTTTTTGCAATATTTTTTATTAAATTGTATAAACCCCAATGTCTAGTTTTTCTATATATTTTGGCTTTAAAAAATTCTGCATCTTTTGGGTACCAGCAGATCTCTGAGGGTCATTCAAAGCGGATAAAATTTTTTTTAGGCATTTTGTGTAGTTGTCGGTAAGGGTTTCCCCGGGGAACAATGTTTAAAATTAAGACTCTTTTTTTTTTCCCAAATTTCCTTTTTTTTTTTTCCTGACACTCACTAAAAAACTTTTGGGAAAAACTTACTTAAAAATTCGAACAACTTTTTTTTTTTGGCCACCTAGCCCCCCAGGTTGAAAAAATCACGGGTTATACCGCCCAGCAGCCGTTACTGATTTTTTAAAGGGTAAAAAAAATTTTTATCCGTAGGTTTTGCACGATGGACTAGACCCAAAAGGTTTTTTAAAAAAACCTTCAAATTTTTTTCCCGGACGTGAAAATGGGGTAGGGGCCCGCGTTATCGCGAAACTTCCGGTGGTGGTGCGGTCACGGGGGAAAAAATCCCTTTCCCAAATTTTTTCCTCTATGAATTGGCGTAACAACGAAAACTGAATTTGGGGGGGAAGGGTTATCATGCCTTAGAGTGGGGCAGAGCCCTCCACCAGCATTTTTCAGTGAATTACTCACAATTTTTCCTGTCGATTGGGGGAAAGGGGGCCCGACTTTGGCCACAGAAAAGAGACCCCAGGGGAAACAATAGGTTATTCCTGGTTTTCGTTTCCGACGGTACTCACAATTGGGACGATGTGCCCATGCTGGACATCCGGGAGTAATGTACCCTAGCAGCCGCAAAGGCGTGTGTTTTTTTGGGCCCACGATGGTGGGACATTAAAGAAATGTTCCAGTGTTTCTTGTCCCAAAACAAAGGGGCGATTGCAGGCCCCGCCCTATATTGAATACCCCCACCGACAGCCAGGGACGTAGTTGCAAAAATCTTTTTACAGTTACCCAAGAGTCATCCGGCCCTCAAAATATTTTCTGGTGTTTTGTAGACATTTTTTCAAGGTTTGAGTCCTTGCACCGGTGAAAAAAATTAAAAAAATGGAAAAAAAAAAAACCCTTTGCATTAAAACTCATTTTTTGCCCTTATTCCCCCACCAAGAGTATTGCCTCAGTATAATGGCGAGAGGTTTCCGTAAGATTCCTTTACGGAGATTGTACTTGTACAATATTAAGAGACTTTCACGGTGCATACCATTCAAGCTTTTAATGGGTGGGGGAGCGCTTTAACGGGAAAGTCCTGGATGCGTTGAGACCTGTTTAAACATTTTGCACGAAAATTTGGGGGAAGATGGTTTTCCCCTACTGACGGCTTGCTTTAATATTTCAGTTTGCGGGGGCAAGTCTCCTCACTACCTACTTTTGGTGCGGATAAACGGATGCCATATGCCTATTGGCCAGCCCCTAAAACCTGTGTAAAAAAGATAGCTATTTTGGATCAGCATTTGCATGTTTTTTACAAAACACAAAAAGGTCAAAAAAAAGGGCTACAAGTTCTGGCCGAGATGATGGCACAAAAACATAACTTTGGGGTTTTTCCTATTCAATAAAAAAAGGGGGATACCATAATGGTTCAAAGTCCAAAAGTGGGAAAATTCCAAGTTGGCGCCAAAAATTCTTGGGCCCCCCCTTTTGTGAGAAGCATGGCAATAAGTTTGGGGGTTTTGGAAAACCACTTCTTTAAAAAATTTCAAATAATTCATAATGACAGGTTAGAGAAGCCCAAAAAAGCCCGACGGGACCCGGTTTTGCTGAATGTGCTTCCCTACCTCCCGCATTTCCCACAACCCAATCACCCCCCCAACGTAAAAGCACGGCTAAATCTACGACCCGGGGTCTAACTAATTTTTTCTTTCACATCATGCTATGTGAAATGCTTTATTGCATTTTTTTATCATTATGATTTCGGAAGGATCGACTGACCTTATGAAGCAAACCTTTTTTCAGGCCAATGGGCTTAATAGACGCTGAAACAGTGCGGACTGTGCGTTTAGATCTCCAAGGATCTAAAATTTTTTTTTTTGACCTTTCAAAAACCCTTTTGACCTATTAGTTTTCCTATTTTTTTGAACCCCTCATTTCACTGTGGTGTTTCCCAATATTGCGGCGATAACCCAAAAACATGGTAGATGCAGCTATGGGAGAGTAACCGCGAGTTTTTTTTTTTTACTGAGGAGGATTTTTTACTAACTGGATAAAAGGTCAAGATGAATTAAATTAGCAACCCTTTTTTAAGACAGGATGCTATTTAGCACTACTATCCGGTCTTGTAAGTAGCTTACCATGGTGTTATGTATAGTCCCCTTTGAACCTAGGTGTTCTGTAGTAAACCTTGTTTTCATGGAAGTGATTGTTTTTTTAGGTTTCATACTCGAATGGGTCTATAGAAAAGATTTAGCTTGGTTGCCGGATGCCAACCTTGGGGGAAACCCTATGGGGATGAAACATAAAAAAAACTATACACTTCTCGCAAAACAAGGGGTTTTCAACCTGGCAAATGGACTAGTATGCATTCCCCCTTTAAAGCCATCAGAGATTTTTGAGACTTTTCGGGTGGGAAATTTTTTTAATTTTCATTTTCAAATTTTATAACACAGGACTTATATCATCTCTAGTTTTTAGGGCTTTACGCCTGCCTTATGCATCTGGGCCCATAGGGGGATCTTTTACCGCTTTACTATTTGCCTTCCTTCAATATTTAAGGTTGGCATATGTGAATTTTTACATTTTTTTAAAAGGTATCCCCCCAAAAAAATTTTTAATCCCTTTCATGGGGATCAAAAATTTTTTGAGCGAAAATAATGGACTATCGTTTTGCCCTTACGGAATTTATCAACGGGTTTCTGGTCCTATGTAAGTGTTGGTTTTTTTTTTGTTCCCGGAAAGTTTTTACAAGGAAGTCCCACTGTTTTCCGCTCAAATCTCTTCAGGGGTTTAACATTCTCTACAATATCTTTTTTTCCTAAACCTTCTCGACGCTCTGGAGAACGCCTCCCTGATTACCAAGCCCCATTTTTTATCCCCGTGGGCTATAGCTACTTTGTTGTTTTGTCAATCGAGCTATCAGTTAGGCAAGTAGTTTTTTTTCGTGAAAAAAATTAATCTTCAAGATCTGACAGGTTTTTGGGGACATTTTTTTTTTAATGGGGAGGGACATTTTCTTATGTCTTGGGGGCGCGCCAGGTGCGTGACCGGCGATTTAAGGGATTTTATAAGGGTAGAAATGTATGTAGTATGTAAAGTTTGTATAGGGGTGGCAAACCAGGGTGGCGGCTACACCCATACTGCAGTCAGCGGGATGGAGAGGGGCCCAAAAGGATTAGGAGGAGAGTGAGAATGTCATGTAGATTATTTTAAACATTTTTTATTTAAAAGGAACATAATGATATTTATAAGAGTATTTTATCAGTTTTTTTTATAAAAAAATTACTTGTCCTTACTATATGTTTAATAGTGGGCAGAGGTATATGTAATAAATAAACATAGTAAATTTCAACTGCTTGGCAGGGGGGCAAGCCGCCCTCGCCAGGGGGTTTTTGGCAAAAAGGGGCTTTAGCCCGGGTGAGAACGGAGATTTTTACGAGGGATTTCCTCATATACTTTTTTCGTCAAGGGGGAAGTTTTTTAAAAAAATTTTATACGAATACCCCAAAACCCTAAGCGTTCCTTACATCCCACAGACCACTAATATTCCCCACGAAACAATGATTGGAACGTGTGTTCTGGACAGGAAAAATCATCTACCCTTGAAGGTGAGTCTACCTGTGTCAATAATTACTCGCGTAAAGGAATATCCAGAACAATCCCCTGTTCCTCCTCCTCCTCCTTTCCTTTCAAGACCAAGTTACTCCTTTCCCTTCACCCCTTTACCTCAGCCTTTACCTCACCCACTCCTTTCCCTTAGCCTTTCCCTTACCCACTTCTTTCCCTTATCCACTCCTTTACCTCATCCACTCCTTTAACTTACCCACTCCTTTACCTCAGCTCCCACAAAGGTGAAGAGGTGTGCAAAGAGTAATTATGTCTGGTAAGTGCACAGTAACGATCGCCATTTGTGTGTGTGTGTGTGTGTGAGAGAAAGAGAGAGTAGAAAGAGTGCATGATCAGGTCGGGCGAAGTTTTAATACACGTCCTCTCTCTCTCTCTCTCTCTCTCTCTCTAATATCCCTCAGCATAGCGTAGGACTTCTATTTAAAAACTTTCTTCATTCCTTCCTACTTTCATCTGTCCTTTTATCATTTCTCGTAAATCAAACGAAAAAGACAAATCGTTCCAGGCAAAAAAAACTACTTTCATTTAAGAGAGTGAGAGAGAGAGAGAGAGAGGGGTGAGAGAGAGAGAGGCGAGAGAGAGGGGGAGGAGCGAGAGAGAGGAGAGAGAGTGGATGAGAGGACGAGGAGGACGATGAGAGAGGGAGGGGAGAGGGGAATGGGATAGAAGAGGAAGAGAGGGAGAGAGGAGAGAGAGGGAGGATGGAGAGAGGAGAGACGAGAGGGAGGAGGAGGGAGGAGAGGGAGAGAGAGAGAGAGAGAGGGAGAGGAGAGATGAGAGAGACGAGAGGCGATGACGAGTGAGGAAGAGCGAGGGGGGAGAGAGCGAGAAGACGAGACCGAGGAGAGGAGTGAGACGAGGAGAGAAGGATGAGAGAGCGAAGAGAGGGAAGAGGAAGAGAGGAGGAGAGGGAGAGGGGATGGAGAGAGACGGAGTTGGAGCGAATGAGGAGGGAGAGATGTGACGGTGAGGGGACAAGGTGTGAGAAGGGAGCGGGAAAGGGGCGGAGGGGGAGGAGCGCGAGACGGCGAGGGAGCGCGCCGGAGAGGAGGGGGGAGAGAGAGACGAGAGAGTGGAGGGAGATGGACGAGGGAGGACTGGAAAGAGGGTCTTACCGAAGACGACGGAGAGGAGAGAGAGAGGAAACTGAATTGACATAGAGGAAGACAGAGGAAAGAGAGATAGACATGACAGTAAAAAATATAGATAGATATAGAATAATAAAGATAAGCAACACTAAACGAAATATAAATAACAAGAAATTTAATGAGGTACAAAACATGAAGTAGTAGAGCGACGGACGGAGAGAGAGAGGGAGGAGAGAGAGTGGATGAGAGGAGACGAGGAGAGAGAGAGAGAGAGGAGGTGAGAGAGAGAGAGAGCGGGGAGGGCGAGAGAGAGGATGAGATGAGAGGAGGGAGACGAGGGAGGGAGGAGGAAGGAGAGGGAGGGGAGAGGTACGGTGGAGAAGGAGAGAGGAGGGCGAGGTTTGGGGAGGAGGGGAGATAGGGACCGAGTTGAGAACAGGGACGACGAGAGACGAGGAGAGAGAGAGAGAAAGCGTTCCAGGAAATGTTAAGAGGGGAATTGAAAAAGAAGAGGAGAAAGAAGAGGAGAAAGAAAGAAATACTTGCATGCCTCTGTTGTTGAAGTGTTTTAAGTTTATGATCCTTTCAAAATTGCTATGAGAGAAAGAGAGAGAGAGGAGAGAGCGTGAGGATGACGAGAGGATGGGGAGGAGAGAGATGAGAGGAGTCGAGGATGGAGAGATGTGAGGAGTGATGAAGAGATGAGGGATGTGAGGAGGGGAGGGGGGAGGGGGGGAGGAGAGAGGATTTGGGGGAGAGGGGGGGGGGGGGGTGGTGTATTGGAGGAGAGAGAGATGGAGAGATGGGAGAGAGACGGAGGAGGAAGGAGAGAGAGGAGAGGGGGAGAGGAGAGAGAGAGGTGGAGGATGAGGAGAGGGGGTGTAGGGGAGAGCCGAGGATTGAGAGAGAGAGAGAGGGCGAAGGGAAGGAGAGAGGGAGGGGGAGGGGGAGGGGGGGACGGGAGGAGGGAGTGTGACGGGAGCGAGGAGGAGAGAAGAGAGGAGTGCTGAGGCTGAGGATGAGAGGGGGAGGAGGAGGGAGAGAGAGAGAGAGAGAGAGGAGAATTAGTAAAGGAAATGACGAAATGAAAGTTATATTGAGGTTACGTTTCAGTGAGATCTAGGTAAGGAGGAGGAGGAGGGGAGGAGGAGAAGGAGGAGGAGCGAGGAGGAGGAAGAGGAGGAGGAGGAAGAGGAGGAAGAGGAAGAAGAGGAGGAGGAGGAAGGATGAGGAGGAGGAGAGGAGGAGGAGGAGGAGGAAGAGGAAGAGGAAGAGGAAGAGGAAGAGGAAGAGGAAGAGGAGGAGGAAGAGGAGGAGGAAGAAGAAGATTAAATTTGAGATGTATCATTATGGAAATTATGAAATGAGATGGATTATGTAAATAAGAAACATGATAGCACTCTTATTCCTTTATCCTCCTCCACCTCCTCCTCCTCCTCCTATTGTATTCCTCAGCATCACATAATTTCTCGTGTTGTGATCTCTTCTTCCTGCTTTGTTCCCTTCCTATAATATCCTGTTTCTTACTTCTCCTCCTTCTCCTCTTCGCTTCCTTATCTGTTTGTCGTTAATCCGCAAACCAGGTCAAACCAGGTCAAACCAGGTCAAACAGAAAACAAAAACTGATAACAACCTTCTTAACAACAACCCCTAACAACCTTCTTAACAACCTTCTTAAATACCCCCCTAACAACCTCATTAAACTTTATCATAACTACCCAAAAAATAATGCCCCCCTTAACAACTTCTTTAAATATCACCATAACTACCATTAGCACCTCCCCTAACAACCTGTTTAAACATCACCACAACTACCAAAAAATTATACCACTCCTAACAACTTCCTTACATATCACCATAACTACCATTAGCACCTCCCTTAACAACCTCCTTTAAACATCACTATAACTACCAAAAAATTATACCCTCCCACTAACAATCTCCTTATACATCACCATAATTAAAATTATCACCACCACACCACTACTACCATCACTATCGCCACCATCACCATCACCACTATCGCCAATACCCCCCACCATCACCACCACACCACCACACCACCACCATCACCACTATTGTCAATAAAAAATGTATACCCCCACTAACAACCTCCTACATGTCACCATAACTACAATAATCACCATCACCACCACCACCATCACCACTACTGTCAATACACGTAGCCATCATCACTATTACGCAGTCCTGTACTCTCCACCACCACCACCACCACCATTGCGTTATCCCACCGCTGCCACCATTTGTGCACTTTAGTGGTTTACGCTGCCACCATTTGTATTTTTAAGAGTTTTTTCCCAATAATTTTCATTCTCGCTGCTCCAGTTTTCATATCCATTTATCTCTTCCTGAATGACTGAGACCGAGAGAGAGAGGACGAGAGAGAGGAGAGAGAGAGAGAGAGAGGAGAGATGGAGGAGATGAGAGAGAGGAGGGGAGGCGTGGAGAAGAGGAGAGGGGAGGAGGGCGAGAGAAGACGACGAGGGAGGAGGAGGGAGAGCGGCAGAGAGAGAGAGGAGTGGAGGAGAGAGAGGGGAGGAGAGAGGGAGAAGAAGAGGAGAGGGAGTGGAGAGGGACGCACGAGGACGAGGGGGAGAGAGGAGAGAGAGATGGAGAGAGGAGAGAGGGGAGA
The DNA here is from genome assembly GCA_016584305.1 of Chionoecetes opilio. NCBI lineage: Eukaryota > Metazoa > Arthropoda > Malacostraca > Decapoda > Majidae > Chionoecetes > Chionoecetes opilio. The sequence goes on from JACEEZ010002275.1 coordinate 646,062, forward strand.
GAGAGGATCGGGAAGATCGGAGAGGAGGGGAGGATGGAGAGGAGGAGATAGAGGAGGGGAGAGGAACTGAGGGACCGAGAGGAGAGAGAGAAGAGAGAGGACGATGAGAGCGAAGAGAGGGCGGAGAGAAGGGAGGAGGGAGGATGGAGGAGAGGGGAGGGAGGAGAGGGAGAAGAGGGGGAGGGCCGAGAGAGAGAGCGAGCTGAGGAGACGGGAAGGAGGAGGAGAGGTGAGAGAGGGTGGAGGGAGGAGGAGAGAGAGGAGGAGGAGAGGGAGAGAGAGAAGAGAGGAGGGGAGAGAGGAGAGAAGAGAGAGGGAAGAGACGGAGAGAGGAGGAGGGGAGCGGATAGAGGGAGAGAGAGGAGGGAGAGGAGAGAGGAGGAGAGGATTGATTTATTTGTTTAAAAATGTGACATCGCCCACCTTTGTTTGGACAATAGATCGCCTTTCCAACCCCCCCATTTTCTTCTTCCGCATTTTTTAAAAGGTGGGACTTCGATTGAGTTTTTCTCGTTGCTTTTAAAATTTATCTCAACGGTGTAATCGAGGAGGAGAGGAGGAGGAGGAGGGAGTAGGGGAGGAGGAGGAAGGAGGAGGAGGAGGAGAGAGGAGGAAGGAGGAGGAGGAGGAGGAGGAGGAGGAGAGGAAGGAAGGAGGAGGGAGGGAGGAGGAGGGAGGAGGAGGAAGAAGACGGGGGAAAGAGGAAGAGGAGGAAGGACAATATCGAAGGGGTTCGTCCCATTTTTTTTACGTGTCCCAAGGGTGAAGTAAATGAAGTGAAAAAGGAGGAGGGGAAAAAGGAAGGGGAGAGGGGAAAGGAAGAAAAAAGAAGAGTAAAGGGGGTGTGTGAGGGTAATGCGTGTGTGTGTGTGTGTTTGTGTGTGTGTTGTGTGTGTGTGTGTGTGTTGTGGTGTTTGTGTGTGGTTGTGTTTGTTGGTGGTGTGTGTGTGTGTGTGTGTATGTACCGTCCTAGTGGCGACAAGATAATGGATACAAAGAGATAGAAGGATGTAAAGTTAGCTAGTCAGTCAGTCAATCAGTCTCTCTCTCTCTCTCTCTCTCTCTCTCTCTCTCTCTCTCTCTCTCTCTCTCTCTCCTCTCTCTCTCTTTCTCTCTTCTCTCTCTCTCTCTCTCTCTCTCTCTCTCTCTTTCGCTCCTTGTCTCTCTCCTCCTCTCTTCTCTCCTCTCTCTCTCTCTCTCTCTCCACACAAATCGTCTTCAATTACCAGTGACAGACAAGCTTTTTATTGCTTCTTATCTCTCTCTACTCTCTCTACTCATTCATATTTCGTGTTTCTCTTAATACTTTCTTTTATACTTTCCTGTAGCTTAAGGGTGAGGAGTCGGAGACGAGCACCGCGGCAACAACGTATGATGTCTGTTTTATCTTTTCCTTCTAGTGTTCTTAAATCAAATAGAAAATCGAGAAGTTTCATCCTTTTAAAATTTTGAGTGAAGCCAAATAATTATATAAAAAGTCACAAGCAACAAAAAAGGTGAGCTGAATATTCATGTTACTTTTTTTACATGAATAATTAAAGGTTTTTGAGTTGTTTATATTTTTTCCTTCCCTTACCAGTAATTTCCTCTCGCTTTCTAACAAACAACAATAAAATACAGCTATGTAAATATACCAAACCAAATACGTGATATAAATATTCATGTTACTTTTTTCACATGAATAAATGATAGGTCATCACATTTTTTCTTATTTTCCTTCCCTTTTTTTTTTCTTTTTAATTTCCTTTTCGGTTTAGAGTACTTTTCCTTTCCCTTTTGAGTATTTTCCCTTTCTTTTCCCCTTTTACTACCTTTCCTTTCCCTTAGAGTTCTTTTCCTTTCCCTTTTGAGTACTTTCCCTTTCCTTTTCGAGTACTTTTCCTTTACCTTTCTCTTTTTTCCTCCTTTCCTTTTCCTTTAGAGTACTTTCCCTTTCCCTTTAGAGTAATTTTCCTTTCCTTTTTGAGTACTTTTTATTTCCCTTTCCTTTTGAGTTATTTTTCTTACTACCTTTCCCTTTTTTCCTCCTTTTCTTTTCCCTTTTAAGTACTTTTTTCTCTACTTTTCCATTTCCCTTTCCCTTTAGAGTACTTTTCCTTTCCCTTTTTCGAGTACTTTTCTTTTGAGTACTTTTCCTCTCGAGTTCTGTAATGACCTTGAGTTTGGTCTGTGTGGCGCATGCAAAAAAGGTCTACAGGGTCTGTCAACATTTTCTCCTTGTTGACAGAGCTACAGAGACCACTACTAAGCTTCTCATGATAGGAAATCCAGAGCTCTACTGCACACACAATCTCTCTCTCTCTCTCTCTCTCTCTCTCTCCTGGCTTACTCTATCATAAATTCAATCATCTTTAGCTGTCACTGTGTAGTTCTCTCTCTCTCTCTTCTCTCTTTCTCTCTTCTCTCTCTCTCTCTCTCTCTCCTCTCTCTCTCTCTCTCTCTCTCTCTCTATATCTCTCTCTCAATCCCTCCTTTCCCTCAATGGCTTATTTCTATCAATTCAATAATCTTTTAGTGTCCTAGGTAGTTCTATCTCTTCATCTACTCTCATCTCTCTCTCTCTCTATATATCTTCTTCTCTTCCTCCTAATCTCTCTCTCTATTGGTTACTATATCATCAATTCACAATCTTTAGCTTTTGTCCCTATGTAGGCTCTCCTCTATCTTCTTCTCTCTCTCTTCTCCCTCTCTCGCGCGTCGCTCTCTTCTCTCTCCTTTCTCTCCTATCTCTTTCTTCTCTCTCTCTCTCTCTCTCTCTTGGCTTACTCTATCATCAATTCAATAATCTTTCGCTGTCAGTAGTGTTTTTTTTCTTTCTTTCTTTCTTGCTTTTTTTCTTTCTTTCTCTCTCTATCTCTCTCCTGGCTGGCTCTATCATCAATTCAATAATCTTTAGCCGTCACTACTCACTCTCTCTCTCTCTCTCTCTCTCTCCCTCTCGGCGCCAAAGTTTACCTATAAGAGGCACCAATAAAGCCGAACAAAACTACCAATACATTAAAGTGGCGCCGGACTGAGCAACCTTAAGTGGGTAAAGAGTACTAGGTATTTCAGGAGGAGGAGGAGGAGGAGGAGGAGGAGGAGGAGGAGGAGGAGGAGGAGGAGGAGGAGGAGGAGGAGGAGGAGGAGGAGGAGGAGGCGGAGGCGGAGGCGGAGGCGGAGGCGGAGGCGGAGGAGGAGGAGGAGGAGAACTGGAGGAGGTAGTGAAAGAGGAGATGACGACAAAGAGAAGGCCGAAAAAGTGGACTAGAAAGGAGGAGGAGAAGAAGGTGGGAGGAAGAAGGCAGTAAAAAAATATAAGGAATTTGAGAAGTGAAGGACGAGGAGGAGGAGGAGGAGGAGGAGGAGGAGGAGGAGGAGGAGGAGGCGTATGTGTGTATAAGAAAGACGATGATAATAAAGATGAATAAAAAGGAAGATGATACAGTGAATGAGGAAGAGGGAGAGGAAGAAGAGGATGATTAAGGGGAGTAGGAGAAAATAAAAACTCTGAAAAAATTGAAATAATGGAACGTAGTCATTTCTCTTAGTTCAAAATCAATAAAAAAGAAGAAAAAAGGAGGAGGAGGAGGAGGAGGAGGAGGAGGAGGAGGAGGAGGAGAAAATGAAGAAAAAAAGATGGAGAAGAAGGAAAGTTTAAAGGAGAAAAAAAAAAAAAATCATAATAAAAAGACTACTACAGTAAACCCTCTCTATATCGAACCCGTATAATTCAAACTTCGGATAATCGTGCCTATTTCAGGCCAGTTCAAATCTATCAATAACATTCCATAATTCGAGCAGTATTCTTTAAGTATCCTTCGCTTTGTATACAATCCTTCAGAGTCTTTCACGGGCCTCTTCGCTCCTTCACGCATCCTACAGGAGTCATAGGAGGACATTATAAGTTCCACAGGATTCTACAGGCTTTCATAAGTCCTTTGACAATCGCATGTGTGGCTCAAATAGGGATTGATAATACTAATACTAATATTGAAAATACTAATACTGATCATTGTATTGAAGTAATGATTAATCTAGCAATGCCTATCATATTTTTATGTCTTGTAGTAAGTTTTGTCTAATTTGTGATTTTCAAGGAATATCTGGAAGTATCATGTCATTGTGAATTGGCTGAAATAGGGACTTCTAATCATTGTAACTGAAAACTGACTCCAGATTCGTGTTCAGCATGCCCAAAAACTGCTAGGAACAAATTTTCAAGCAAATCTATTTTCAAAAAATATTGCAAAATATGCAAGGGGTATTGCAAGGGCCTTTAATTTTTTTAAATAACGTTTTTTTCAATAACTAAAAAACTATGGCAGATAAGTGCAACATGAATAGAGAAGTAAATATTAAGTAGATCAAGGGCTATCAATTGGTGTAAAGCAAAAAAATATTGATTGGTAAATAACCGATAAAATAGCATATTCGTACATTTAAACAAAATATCAATTTTCTCGACAACCATGAGGTGTTTTGACAAGCCGATTACTCCATCATGTAGAACACCTCAAGATGAACCTTTGTTACCTATTTAGTAATACTAATTTAAAGTTTTCATTACTAATTTAAAGGATGAAGAAAATAAGAAATATAATAATAATAATAAAAAATAATAAAAATAATAATAACACCAACAACAACATGCTAAAACTACAACTCACAAATCCCACACAGGTAAGATTAAGGCAAGTACTATAAAGTAAAGTAAGATCAAGGCAAGATGAAGGTAAGACGACGGTAGGATGAAAGTAAAGTAAATGTAAGATGAGGTAAGAAGGCAGGTAATCGTGTATACATATATAATCCATCTCTTACTCTCTCTATACAAACATTATTTTCTCTTTCAATATTGCGGAAAAAATATATCTGCCTTGAGTATCCAAAATGAGGGTCTATCAAACAGGCCATTCCTTTGAAACGCGAAATAAGGCAAATATTTCCAAATTTGCTCCGGGAATGACGTTTAAAGATAGAGAAACGTGTATTTAGTTTATCCTCTCTCTCTCTCTCTCTCTCTCTCTCTCTCTCTCTCTCTCTCTCTCTCTCTCTCTCTCTCTCTCTCTCTCTCGCTGCTACACAACGTTAGCATTTTTATTCTCGCTTGTAAAAAAAAAATTGTGGTTAGTTAAGAGACTTCTGCTACTGTTTTGGTACATTAATATAAGTAGATCATTTTCTTTCATGTATTTGATAAAAAAAAAAAATCACAATAATGTACGAATTTGACAAGATTATTCATATCGCACCACCAATACTCATTCGAATCAAGGCCAGAAATATACATTTTTTTTCTGGACATGGATAATTTTCTTGCCTTCACAAGTATCTAAATGAAACAGACGAAGAAGTGGAGGAGGAGGAGGAATACATAGGAATACATAGGAATACATAGGAATACATAGGAATACATAGGAATAACAGACACCAGGAGACCTATTGGACCATAACTAGGGTATCTGCTGAACTACATACTACTATCAACTACATATAAGAGGAACAGTTGGATATCTTTTTCAGGGGGTGGGGGATATCTTTTTCAGGGGGTGGGGGGATAGGGAATATCTTTTTCAGGGGGGGGGGGATGGGGGATATCTTTTTCAGGGGGTGGGGGATGGGGGATATCTTTTTCAGGGGGTGGGGGATATCTTTTTCAGGGGGTGGGGGGATAGGGAATATCTTTTTCAGGGGGTGGGGGGATAGGGAATATCTTTTTCAGGGGGTGGGGGATGGGGGATATCTTTTTCAGGGGGTGGGGGATATCTTTTTCAGGGGGTGGGGGGATAGGGAATATCTTTTTCAGGGGGTGGGGGGATAGGGAATATCTTTTTCAGGGGGTGGGGGATGGGGGATATCTTTTTCAGGGGGGTGGGGGATAGGGAATATCTTTTTCAGGGGGTGGGGGGATAGGGAATATCTTTTTCAGGGGGTGGGGGGATAGGGAATATCTTTTCAGGGGGTGGGGGGATAGGGAATATCTTTTTCAGGGGGTGGGGGGATAGGGAATATCTTTTTCAGGGGGTGGGGGGATAGGGAATATCTTTTTCAGGGGGTGGGGGGATGGGGGATATCTTTTTCAGGGGGTGGGGGATGGGATATCTTTTTCAGGGGGTGGGGGATGGGGATATCTTTTTCAGGGGTTGGGGGGATGGGGATATCTTTTTCAGGGGGTGGGGGGATAGGGATATCTTTTTCAGGGGGTGGGGGGATAGGGAATATCTTTTTCAGGGGGTGGGGGGATGGGGGATATCTTTTTCAGGGGGGTGGGGGGATGGGGATATCTTTTTCAGGGGTTGGGGGGATGGGGATATCTTTTTCAGGGGTTGGGGGGATGGGGATATCTTTTTCAGGGGGTGGGGGGATGGGGGATATCTTTTTCAGGGGGTGGGGTGATGGGGATATTTTTTCAGGGGTTGGGGGGATGGGGATATCTTTTTCAGGGGGTGGGGGGATAGGAATATCTTTTTCAGGGGGTGGGGGGATGGGGAATATCTTTTTCAGGGGGTGGGGGGATGGGGATATCTTTTTCAGGGGGTGGGGGGATGGGAATATCTTTTTCAGGGGGTGGGGGGATGGGGATATCTTTTTCAGGGGTTGGGGGGATGGGGATATCTTTTTCAGGGGGTGGGGGGATAGGGAATATCTTTTTCAGGGGGTGGGGGGATGGGGATATCTTTTTCAGGGGTTGGGGGGATGGGGATATCTTTTTCAGGGGGTGGAGATGAGGGATATCTTTTTCAGGGGGTGGGGGGGATGGGGATATCTTTTTCAGGGGGTGGAGAGATGAAGGATATCTTTTTCAGGGGGTGGGGGGATGGGGATATCTTTTTCAGGGGGTGGGGGGATAGGGAATATCTTTTTCAGGGGGTGGGGGGATAGGGAATATCTTTTTCAGGGGGTGGGGGATGGGGGATATCTTTTTCAGGGGGTGGGGGGATAGGGAATATCTTTTTCAGGGGGTGGGGGGATAGGGAATACTTTTTCAGGGGGTGGGGGGATAGGGAATATCTTTTTCAGGGGGTGGGGGGATAGGGAATATCTTTTTCAGGGGGTGGGGGGATAGGGAATATCTTTTTCAGGGGGTGGGGGGATAGGGAATATCTTTTTCAGGGGTGGGGGGATGGGGATATCTTTTCAGGGGGTGGGGGGATGGGGGATATCTTTTTCAGGGGGTGGGGGATGGGGATATCTTTTTCAGGGGGTGGGGGGATGGGGGATATCTTTTTCAGGGGTTGGGGGGATGGGGATATCTTTTTCAGGGGGTGGGGGGATAGGGAATATCTTTTTCAGGGGGTGGGGGGATAGGGAATATCTTTTTCAGGGGGTGGGGGGATGGGAGATATCTTTTTCAGGGGGTGGGGGGATGGGGATATCTTTTTCAGGGGTTGGGGGGATGGGGATATCTTTTTCAGGGGTTGGGGGGATGGGGATATCTTTTTCAGGGGTGGGGGGATGGGGGATATCTTTTTCAGGGGGTGGGGGGATGGGGATATCTTTTTCAGGGGCTGTAGTTTGGCATTTTCAGGGGGGTTTTGGTGGCAAAGCCGTCTCTATGTAAAAGCCTGCGTCTGGGAGGCGAGATGGACGGTAACGTCATCATCAGAGTCGGCTCCAGCCGCTCCACAAGCCAGTAGGCGCCGTAATTTCCTACCTAATATATGTTTATCAGTATAAAAGATATACTGTTATCTTCGGAAATGTTTGTTCTATAATACTATCAAATAAAAAACCGTAAAACACACTAAAGAAATGCCATTATGAGACTCTCAAGAAATATGCATGAACTTAAACCAGAGAGCTTCTACGAGAGGTGTCACTCGGGTGATTTAACATGGCGCGCCATTTTGAATTCATGGACGGCAGCGATCCTAGCGGCAGCAGGGCCTCTGACAGTCGCCCGTGAAGAACGAGGGGGAATCTCATCTCCTTTTGGTGATGATGGGGTGATAATGGAAGGTGGGAGAGAGGGAAGGAAGGAGATATGAGAGAAGGAAAGGAGGAATAAGGAGTAAGGAAGAAATTGGAGGGATGAAGAGTCAGAAGACGAACTGACGAGGAAAGAAATAAGGAATCAAAGAAGGGAAGGAATTCCTCCACTCACCCATTACCCATCACCACACACCCATTCACTCACCCATTACCCCACACGCGTTACCCATCTTCCCCCACCCACTCACTCACCCATTACCCATCACCCCACATCCATTCACTTACCCATTACCCATCACCCCACACTCATTCACTCACCCATCACCCCCACCCATTCACTCACCCATTACCCATCACCCCGGACCCATTCACTCAACCATTACCCCCACCCATTCACTCCCCCATTACCCATCACCCCGGACCCATTCACTCATCCATTACCCATCACCCCACACCCATTAAACACCCATCACCCCACACCCATTCACTCACCCATACCCATCACCCCACACCCATTCACTCACCCATCACCCCCACCCATTCCACTCACCCATTACCCATCACCCCGGAACCTATTCACTCAACCATTACCCATCACACCACACCCATTCACTCACCATTACCCATCACCCCACACCATTCACTCACCCATTACCCATCACCCCACACCCATTACCCATCACCCCGGACCCATTCACTCACCCATTACCCATCACACCACGCCCATTCACTCACCCATTACCCATCACCCCACACCCCACACACATGGAACATTGCACTTTTTGATCTTGTTATTGTGCCAAGATATGTGAAATAAACTAGTGAATAAATTTAAAATGTCAAAAATTCTATTTGTGAATTTGAAATTCATCAATAAAACATGGTGTGTAGTTAAAGTTTGTGATCAATACAATTTCCTGTACAGAAAGAATATAACTTTGTATCAAAAGTATGGGTGGGGGGTGATGGGTGGGGGTGATGAGTAATGGAAGGGGTGTGATGGGTGGGGGGTGATGAGTAATGGGTGGGGGGTGTGATGGGTGATGGGTGGGGGTGATGAGTAATGGAAGGGGTGTGATGGGTGGGGGGTGATGAGTAATGGGTGGGGGGTGATGGGTAATGGGTGGGGGATGATGGGTGATGGGTGGGGGGTGATGGGTGATGGGTAATGGGTAAATCTTAACTGGCACAACGATGGTAAGTGAGTGAATGGGTGATGGGTGAGTTAGGGAGATTAGTCTCTTTTTTTTTTCTTTTTTTTTTTTTTTACGATGCGAAAATTCCATTCTATTTTAAGGTCTCATGCTTAGAATGATGCCCATGTTTGCCTGATATATGGTAACTATGATAGAATACAACTGAAATTTAGAAGAAGCGTAGTATTCCCTCTCCTGGCATCAAACATCAGTCAGTAAGTAGCAAGAGGTCAGGATTTTTCACGTCGTAAAAAACAAACAGAGTATATATATATATATATATATATATATATATATATATATATATATATATATATATATATATATATATATATATATATATAGTGAGTGAGAGGAAATCGGTGACTGTGTTCTTTAATGTTGATTGCCACACATGTAGCCATTCCTCTGTTGTTGGTTTTGCCTTTTATATTACGTATGTTCTCTTGTTCTTATCCTAACCTAATTCTGGATGGGTGTGGGGTGATGGGTAATGGGTGAGTGAATGGGTGTGGTGTGATGGGTAATGGTTGAGTGAATGAGTAATGGGTGAGTGAATGGGTGGGGGTGATGGGTGAGTGAATGGGTGTGGGGTGATGGGTAATGGGTGAGTGAATGGGTGTGGGGTGATGGGTAATGGGTGAGTGAGTGGGTGGGGGAAGATGAGTAACGCGTGTGGGGTAATGGGTGAGTGAATGGGTGTGTGGTGATGGGTAATGGGTGAGTGAAGGAATTCCTTCCCTTCTTTGATTCCTTATTTCTTTCCTCGTCAGTTCGTCTTCTGACTCTTCATCCCTCCAATTTCTTCCTTATTCCTTATTCTTCCTTTCCTTCTCTCATATCTCCTTCCTTCCCTCTCTCCCACCTTCCATTATCACCCCATCATCACCAAAAGGAGATGAGATTCCCCCTCGTTCTGCACGGGCGACTGTCAGAGGCCCTGCTGCCGCTAGGATCGCTGCCGTCCATGAATTCAAAATGGCGCGGCCGGAGTGACACCTCTCGGTAAAAGCTCTCTGCTTAAACTCTTCGCCATTTAATATTTTGCGCGTAAACATTTTACATGGAGAATATCAATAGAAGCGGAATTTAATTAGCTTTCTATTGCTATATTTCGTTTTCTGATAAATGAATTAGAACCATACATAAAGTAGCATTAACTAAATAAATAACATCATCAATGGGGAAAAATTACCCGATTTCATGATCTTTTTAGTGTGTGTGTGTGGCCCTGTGTGTGTGTGTGTGTGTGTGTGTGTGTGTGTGTGTGTGTGTGTGTGTGTGTGTGTGTGTGTGTGTGTGTGTGTGTGTGCGTGTGTGCGTGTGTGTGTGTGTGTCTGTGTGTTTTCAGGTTCCATCTACACCTCGTCCTGGCTCGACCGCGAAACTGTGTCCCGAGTGTTCGCGCCCAGGACTCCGGCACCGTGCCCAAACACGCCACCCTGCATGTAAGTACTGACCCCCCCCCCCCCTCTCTCTCTCTGTCTCTCTCACTGTCTCTCTCTCTTTCATTTTCCTTCTCTATCTCTCTTTTTCATTTTTCTTCTCTATCACTTTTTTTCTCTCATGAAATGTCATGAAACATGACATTGTTATTTTTGTTGTTATCATTGTTATCATTGTTATTTGACTTGTTATTTTTATGTCCTTTTTGTGTTTCATTACTACTATACTTTAATGGTTTTCATGATTACATTTTTCTCGTATATTCGAAAAAGTGTTCCTCAATATATTAAGAATAATCACTGTTAGTGGAAATAAATTCATTATTGTTATCATTATTATTATTATTACTCTCTCTCTCTCTCTGCCCGTCAGGGTGGCAAGGTTGGTAGAGACGTGACCTCGCAATGTGCAGCGTCCCTGCGCATTCAGTCAGCGGTTCGAGTCCGCCTAGTTCGTGCTGACGTGGCGGCGCTTTGTATAGTCAATAACCTTGTAGTTGGTACTTGCAAAGTGTCTAGATAGGATGAAAATCTTATCTTATCTCTCTCTCTCTCTCTCTTATTTAAAGTTATTAACCCCTTGAGACCCAGATCTTTCCTTTGCTATATGAAACGTCTGTTATTAGCCATACAACTACGAAAAAGTAACTAAATAAACAAAGTTAGCTAGTGGACAAGGATATTAAACAGATCATATATCTATATAATATTGCTTATGTTCATTAAAATCGTCGAATGGTGGTTATATTACAATGAAAATTACGTTCTGGGCCTCAAGGGGTTAAGGTTTTTTCTAATCTTTATAAGAGCTAATTCACAACTGATTTTTTTTTTTCTCATCAAACTGGGTATTGACATGACACAACACAACACACAACACAACACACAACACACAAAACAACACACAACATAACACACAACACAACACACAACATAACACACAACACAACACAACACACAACATAACACACAAAACAACATAACACACAACACAACACACAACATAACACACAACATAACACACAACACAACACACAACATAACACACAACACAGCACACAACACAACACAACAACACACAACACAACACACAACATAACACACAACACAACACAACACAGCACACAACACAACACCCAAAAACACACCAACAAAAACACACCAACATAACACAAAAAACACAACACAACACACAAACACAACACAACACACACAAACACACACAAAAACAACACAACACACAACATAAACACACAACCACACAACACAACAACAACACACAACATAACACACAAACACAACACAACACAACAACAACACACAACACACAACACAACACAGCACACAACAACAACACACAACACAACACACAACATAACACACAACACAAAAACAAACACACAACACAACACACAACATAAAACACAAACAACACACACACAACACACAACATAACACACAAACACAACAAAAACACACAACACAACACAACACAACATAACACACAACACAAACACAACACAACAACAAACACAACCACACAAACACACAACATAAACACAACACAACACAACACAACACAAAACACACAACATAACACACAACAACAAACACAAACACAAACACAACACACAACATAACAACAAAACACACAAACACAAACAAAACAACACAACACAACACACAACACAACACCAAACATAACACACAACACAACACAACACAACACACAAACACAACACACAACACACAACATAACACACAACACAACAACAACAACAACACAACATAACACAAAAACAACAACCAAAAACACAACAAACAAAACAACAACACAACTAACACAACACAACACCAACACACAACACAACCACACAACACAACACACAACACAACCAAAAACACAACACAACACACCCAAAAATAACACACAACATAACACACAACACAAACAAACACAACACACAAACACACACAACATAACACACAACACAACATAACACAAACACAACACACAAACACAACACAACATAACCCCCAAACCCAAAAAAAACAAACACAACACAAACACAACATAACACACAACACAACACAACAACAAACACACACACAACACAAACAACACAACCCCAAAAAAAAACACAACACACAACATAACACACAACAAAACACAAACACAAACACACAACAAACACAAAAACAACACAACACAACACAACAAAAAAAAAAACAAACACACAACATAACACACAACACAACAAACACACAAACACACAACCAACCACAAACAAACAAAAAACACAACACACAACACAACATAACAAAAACCAACACAAACAAAAACAACACACAACAAAACAACACCCAAAAAAACACACAAACCACAACACAACACACAACATAAAACACATAACACAAACACAACACAAACACAACAACAATAACACAAACATAACACACAACACAAACACACAAACAACAACAAAAAAAAACACAACACAAACACAACAAAACCCCAAAAACACAAACACAAACATAACACACAACAACACAACACAACATAAACAAAACAACACAACACAACACACAACCAAACACAACACAAACACACAACACAAAACACAACAAACACACAACAACAACAACAAACAACACACAACACAACACCAACAAACACAACAAAACATAACACACAACATAACACAAACACAACACAAACAAAACAACATAACACACAAACAAACACACAACAAAAACAAACACAACCCCAAACACACACAACATAACACACAAAACAACACAACACACAACACAAACACAACACAACACACAACATAACACAACAACATAAACACACAACACAACACACAACATAACACCACACAACACCAACACAACACACAACAAACACAACATAACACACAACACACACACAACTAACACACACATAACACACAACACAACACACAACACACAACACAAACATAACACACAACACACAAACAAAACAACAACACAACACAACATATCACACAACACAACACAACACAACATAACACACAACACAACACACAACATAACACACAACACAACACACAACACACAACATAACACACAACACAACACACAACACAACATAACACACAACACACAACACAACACACAACATAACACACAACATAACACAACACAACACACAAACACAACATAACACACACACAACAACAACACACACAACACAACACACAACATAACACAAACACAACACACAACACAACACAAACACAACACACAACAAACACACAACATAACACACAAAATAACACCACAACACAACACAACAACACAACACAACACACAACATAAACACAACACAACACACAACACAACACAACACACAACATAACACACAACACACATAACACAAACACAACACAACACACAAAACACACAACACAACACAACACACAACATAACACACAACACACAAACAACACAACACAAACATAACACACAACACAACACAAACAAAACACAACATAACACACAACACACACACACACAACAAACACACAAACAAAACACAACACACACAACACAACAAATAACACACAACAAACAACACAACACACAACATACACACAACATAACCACAACACACAACACACAACACAACACACACAAACAACATAACACACAACATAACACACAACACACAACACACACAACACAACACAACATACACCAACACACCACAACACAACACACAACATAATACACAACACAAAACACACAACAACAACACACAACACAACACACAACACAACACACAAACAACACACAACACAACACACAACAAAACACAAACAAACACACAACACAACACACAACACAACACACAACATAACACACAACACAACACACAACACAACACACAACATAACACACAACACAACACACAACACAACACACAACATAACACACAACACAACACACAACATAACACACAACACAACACACAACACAACACACAACACAACACAACACAACACACAAACACACAACATAACACACAACACACACACAACACAACACACAACACAACACACAACATAACACACAACACAACACAACACAACACACAACACACAACACATAACACACAACACAACACAACACAACACACAACACAACACACAACATAACACACAACACAACACAACACAACACAACCAAACCAACACACAACACAACACAACACACAACACAACACAACACACAACATAACACACAACACAACACAACACAACACACAACACAACACACAACATAACACACAACACAACACAACACACAGCACAACACAACATAACACATATCTGAGCACACGATCAGACTCCATTCGTGCGTGTATTATATTTTCAGTAACTTATTTAATATTTCAGCAGGCAATTTTAAGCATCAGTAACACCCATTACTAACGACCGTAAACAACCATTAGCAGGGAACGTTCTGTATCCAACACGTAGCATTGCTTGTATGAATAATTTGTATTACTAATTATCCGTCTGTTATGTCTATGTCTATCTATCTATCTATTTGTATGTCTGTATGTCTATCTATCTGTCTGTTTGTATGTCTATGCTTGTATGTCTCTCTATCTAGAGGAGGAGGAGGAGGAGGAGGAGGAGGAGGAGGAGGAGGAGGAGGAAATCGAATAAGAATAAGAATATGAATAATAAATGGAAGAAGAACAAGACGAAGAAGAAGAAGAAAGAAAGAAGAAAAAGAAGAAGAAATTGAATAGGAAGAAATAGAAGACGAAGAAGAAAAGGAAGAAGAGGAAGAGGAAGAGGAGGAGGAGGAGGAGGAGGAGGAGGAGGAGGAGGAGGAGGAGGAGGAAGAGGATACAAATACAAAGGAAACACAAACAGCAACAGACCGATAGGTCCTTACAAGACTGTTTGCTTTAACTACACTACACTAACTAGATAATAAGAGAGAAAGGATAGGAAGTAGAAGGCTCCTCCCCACCCACCCATCCCTCCAGCCGAAGCTGGCCGGAAAAGAAGTGATACCATGCAATATAGAAAAACTGCATGGAATTTGTGAGGAAAGTTGAAAGAGGAGGAGGAGGAGGAGGAGGAGGAGGAGGAGGAGGAGGAGGAGGATTACATAGGATTACATAGGAATAACAGACACCAGGAGACCTATTGGTCCATGACGAGGGTATCTGCTGCACTACATACTACTAACTATCAACTACTTGTAAGAAAACAGTTGGAAAATGATACCATGTCCCTAAAGAGGATAGGAACATGGAAGTTTCATAGTGCAGAATGATAGGATATGAAAAATACTAACTACAACTACCACTACCACTACAACTAATCGATACGGGGGACTAGATATGAATTCGCACTATCAATACCCATTTACTTTACAGTGCGCGTCAAGTCTGTTTTTAAATGTAGTTATTGTGCTGGCTCCGACAACATTTGCTGGTAACTTGTTACATCGATCAACGACTCCTAACATTGAATTTTTTTTTACGAAGATCGGTGATGCAACGTTGACCGTTTAGTTTTAAACCATTATTTCTTGTTGTCATTTGAGTTGAAAGCTCGAATAGGTTCTCTTGATTAATGACATCAAATCCTTTTAGGATCTTAAAGGTTTCTATCAAGTCCCCACGGAAATAGAGTAGGTTTGTTAAGCAGGATCTTTTATTTCGAAATCCATGCCGGGAGTTTAGTATTGAGTTATTTTCATCGAGAAAAAACACTATTTTATCCCGCAATATTTTCTCAAATAGTTTAACAATCACAGACGTTAGACTAATTCGGCGATAATTACTTGCGAGGCTCTTACTCCCTTTCTTGAATATCGGTGTAACATTAGCCAATTTCCACATACTAGGAACATTTTTGTCCATTAGCGATTTATTGAGAATAATCTTTAATGGGAGCGAAAGTTGACTGTGACATTCGCGAAGTAATCGCGGCGAAATTTCGTCCACCCCCACGGATTTTGCTGGGTCGAGTTTCTGCAAATACTTTGATATTTCGTCTACTGTTATCTCTCCTATTTCCAATCTATCACTTTCGAGTCCCGCATACATGGTTACTGGTTCTGGTAATGGAGCTTAGTCTTCTTTAATAAATACCGCATTAAAGTAATCATTGAGTACGCATGCCATGCTCTTATTATCATTTACCAAGATGTTATTTTTATCTTTCAGTGGTCCAATACTTGTTTTGACGTTTTTCTTACTTCGAACGTATTGAAAGAACCTTTTTGGGTGGAGGAGGAGGAGGAGTTTCACACAATAGCTGTATTCTACTTGCCCAGGAAGGCTTAGACAAAAAGATTTAATGTTCTGTAAGTAAATACCCTTTCGTTGCCTCCAGGCGTAATAAGGGGAAGGGAGAGGGGAGAGGGGAGGGTTAGGGGAGAGAGGGAAGAGAGAGGGGAGAGGGGAGGGAGAGGGGAGAGAGGTTTGGGAGAGGGGTAAGCAGGAGGGAGAAAAAAAAAACTGAATAGAAAAAACTTAACTTTAGAGGAAAAAATAAAAGACCAAAAAAGTATTAATCTTGGAACATCCGCTAGAAAGAGATCCTCCTCCTCCTCCCTCCCTCCCTCCCTCCCTCCTCCTCCTCCTCCTCCTCCTCCTCCTCCTCCTCCTCCTCCTCCTCCTCCTCCTCCTCCTCTTTCACCTACCTATTTTTCTTCTCCCTATCTCCTCCCCTTCCCCTCCCACTCTCCCTTTCTTTCCCCTCCCTCCCCCCTTCCCCTCCCTCCCTCCCTCCCCCTCCCCCTTTCCAATAACCAGGACGGGCAAGCACTTAAAATACCCCATTTATAACACTTGTAAAGAAGGGAAAAGGGAGGGGAAGCGGGGATGGGGGGAGAAGGGAGGATAGGTCAGGTAAGGGAAGGTAATAACAAACTATACCTTACTCCTCCTCCTCCTCCTCCTCCTCCTCCTCCTCCCTCCATTTCCCACCATTACAAAACACACATAACATGACCTATCTATCAAGCACTAAACCTACCCCCACAAACATAGTAGTAGTTAGCTATAGATTACAGCTTTCAACTTTCCTCACAAATTCCATGCAGTTTTTCTATACTGCATGGTATCACTTCATTTCCGGCCAGCTTCGGCTGGAGGCATGGGTGGGTGGGGAAGAGACTTCTACTTTCCTATCCTTTCTCTCTTATTATCTAGTTAGTGTAGTGTAGTTAAATCAAACAGCCATGTAAGGACCTAATGGTATGTTGCTGTTTGTGTTTCCTTTGTATTCATTTGTATTCCTCCTCCTCCTCCTCCTCCTCGGTTCCTCCAAACCGCCACAGGTGAGATCCGAGCCTCTTCCTAAGTTCCTATTCTAGTGTTTTGGTTTATTTACCTTATGTGTGATTTATGGCTCTTCTATTTTAGTCTTGTTATCATTAAGTTTATTTTCTTTCTTATCTGTATGTGTTGTTTGTTCTATGTATCTTTTTATCCTCGCCCTTTTACTACCAGCTTCAACTCCTGCCGCGAATTCGAGGGCGCAACTCTTAATCTTAATCCCCAACGTTCCATTACAGATCTCCGTAATAATTATTTCAATGTTAGAGTTGTTAATCGATGGAACAAATTACCAGCAAATGTTGTCGAAGCCAGCACAATAACTTCATTTAAAAACAGACTAGACGCGTACTGTAAAGTAAATGGGTTTTGATATTGCCCTGCGAATTATATTATATCATCCCCCGGATCGATTAGTGTTAGTGGTAATTGTAGTTAGCATACATATCCTTCATATCCTATCATTCTCACTACGAAACTTCCATGTTCCTATCTTCTTTAGGGACATGTTATCCTTTTCCAACTGTTCTCTTTAATGTAGTTGATAGTTAGTAGTATGTAGTTCAGCAGATACCCTAGTTATAAACCAATAGGCCTCCTGGTATCTGTTATTCCTATGTATTCCTATGTACCTAGATGAACAAGGGCCATAGCATAAACGGATCCTCATCTTACTTCCCGTAGTTATACTGTTTTTTTTTATTAGGTGAAAAATCCTGCCCCCTTGCAGCTTACTGACTGATATTTGATGCCAGGAGAAGGGAATACTACAGTTCATCTTAATTTCAGTTGTATTTTATCATAGTTAACCCTATTATCAGGTAAACATAGGCATCATTTTAAGCATGAGATCTTAAGATAGAATGGATATATGCCAGGAGAAGGGAATAGTACGGTTCTTTCTAAATTTCAGTTGTATTTTATCATAGTTAACCCTATTATCAGGTAAACATAGGCATCTTTTTAAGCATGAGATCTTAAGATAGAATGGATATATGCCAGGAGAAGGGAATAGTACGGTTCTTTC
>JACEEZ010002275.1:670000-672500 GCA_016584305.1 Chionoecetes opilio
CTGGGTCACAAGGGGTTAAAGATCCCTATTGACTCCGCACAAGTAAGTATCCGCATATTTCAAGTATTTTAACGTATTTTTCATGAGCGGCAAAAAGTAGAAAAGTGCCATGGCGCTGTAGTGTAGCAAACGCCTCTTTTGTAGCTAAATGTATACGGGGCAGCTTTTTACAGAGTTGTTTTTCAAATTACTACAAATTTGTTATCGAAGGCACGGCTTTGTCATTCAAATTTTTCTATTTTTCCCTTGATCTCATTTGTCTTTTTTTTCCGATGCCTGAGAATAAAGGCTTTTTATCCTTGCTTCCTAGACTTGATTTTATTTTCTTTTCTTTTTTCTTCTTTTTTTTCTTCCTTTGATTCTAATTCCTCCTCTTCTTTTTTGCTTCGTGTTGTTTTTTCTTTAATTCAATCGCAAGTTTTAATTTTTTTTTAATCTCTTCCTAATTTTCTTTATTATTAATTGCGTTTTATTTTTTCTTATTTATCCATTGGAGTTTTTTTTTAATACTTTTCTCTTCTGCACGATGCTTTTATTTTAGTAATGTTTTCGTAATCACATTTTTTTTCTTTTAAGTGTGTTTTTCAATTTTTTTTATTTCGATATATGTCATTAAGTTGCCAATGTATATTATTTTCACAGATTAGATTAGATATTTTATTGACCACATCAATACAAAGAAAATTCACATACAACATATCCTATGGTCCAACAAAAGAATACATAATTATGATGAATAACTAAATTATAAATCTTCATTCAACCTAAAGATTTACGCACACACATCTCAGAAACATATTTTTCCTTTCTTATTAATTTGCGTCACTTTTCCCATCATTCGCTAGTCAAGGGGATGATTTTTCCATTAATATTATTTTTCCTAACACAAATTTCTCCGTAATATGAAAGTGGCAGTTCCATTAACTTTACGTCAACTTCTAGAACTCATCACAACTTCCTTATTTACTACGTGGGAAGAAGTTTCTGAAGAGGATACCTATTAACCCCTTCACGCCCAGATTTTTTGTTTTCTCTCTCTCTCTCTCTCTCTCTCTCTCTCTCTCTCTCTCTCTCTCTCTCTCTCTCTCTCTCTCTCTCTCTCTCTCTCTCTCTCTCTCTCTCATTAATGTATTATCCTTCCCCTATTTTTTATTTTAACTTTTAACTTCCCTTGCATTTGCTTTCATCCATTTCTCCTCCCCTTCCTTATTAAACTTAGACAAATTAAATGAGTGGGCAGTCAGATGGCTGATGGAATTTAATATTGAGAAGTGAAGCGTAATGAATGTTGGTAGAAAAAATCCTGGTAATAGGTACACCATACGCAATGTATCGCTGAAAAGATCAAAGGGTGAGAAAGATCTGAGAGTGAGGGTAAGCTCAGACCTCCGTCCTAGGAATCAATGTATTGAGGCCAGAAATAGAGCTAATAGAGTGTTAGGATTTATTACCAGGAGTGTTAAAAGTAGAAATGCCGAAGTTATTCTAAAGCTTTATTTGGCTCTAGTCAGACCTCACCTAGATTATGCGGTACAGTTTTGGTCTCCATATTACAGGATGGATATAGCCTTGTTAGAATCAGTGCAGAGAAGGATGACCAAAATGATTAATGGAATGCGTAACTTTAGTTATGAGAAGAGATTGAAGCTATTAAATTTACACTCACTCGAGAGGCGTAGAGTAAGGGGCGATCTGATAGAAGTTGTTAAGTGGATGAAGGGATACAATATAGGCGATGTAGGAAAAGTTCTTAAGGTTAGTAAGCAGGGTAGAACGAGAAGTATTTCAAGAGTATATCGAAGAAGTATACAATATACAAGTATAAATATACAAGAAGTATATCGAGAAATAATTCAAGCTGGAAAAGCGTAGATTTAAAAAGGAAATTGGGAGAAACTGGTTCACAAATAGGGTGGTGAATGATTGGAATGGACTCAGTCGTCAGGTGGTCAATGCGGAGTCTATAGGGGTCTTTAAAAGGAATCTGGATAAATTCATGGATGGGGAAGAGAGGTGGATGTAGGTTGTGTTAAGTAACAGGAACTACCTCGTGTAGGTCTCACGGCCTCTTGTAGCTTCCTTATTTTCTTATGTTCTTATTAGACATACACACAATCTCTCTCTCTCTCTCTCTCTCTCTCTCTCTCTCTCTCTCTCTCTCTCTCTCTCTCTCTCTCTCTCTCTCTCTCTCTCTCTCTCTCTCTCTCTCTCTCTCTCTCTCTCTCTCTCTCTCTCTCTCTCTCTCTCTCTCTCTCATAATCACGCTCAGATATTTTTTCTTGTATATTTTTCTCGAATATTTTTTCTTGATTTCCCTTTTTCTTGATTTTCTTTTCCTTTGTCTTAAGGGACAACTTTCGTTAATAGTAATAGTAGCAAAATAAAAACGGTAAAAGTTATGAGGAAAATTATATTACTATTTCCTTTGCTATTAAATGTTGCTATTACTATTACTATTTCCTTTGCTATTATATATTGCTATTACTATTACTATTTCCTT
>JACEEZ010002275.1:687500-690000 GCA_016584305.1 Chionoecetes opilio
TAAATTCCTTTCTTTCATCTTCCACTTTTTATTTATTTTTCTGAAGGAGCATAAAAATTGAGCAAGTATTCATCTACTCTCTTATTCTCTTTCTTTTTATTATTTGTATTATCTTTATTTCTCTCTATCTCTTTATTCTCTTTATTTCTCTCTCTATTCTTTCTCTGTGTCTCTATTTCCTGTATCTTTATTTTTCCGCTTTATTCTCTTTATTCTTTCTTTATTACTCTCTCTATCTTTATTTTATCTTGATTTTGTATCTATTTCCTTTTTATTCTCTTTATTCTCTCTATTTCTCTCTCTATCTCTATTTTTTCTTTATTTTGTATCTATTTCCTCTTTATTTTCTTTAATCTTTCTTTATTACTCTCTCTATCTCTATTTTTTCTTTATTTTGTATCTCTATTTCCTCTATACTCTATCTTTATTCCTCTCTCTATCTCTCTCTTTATTCTTTCTTTCTCCTCTATCTATCTTTATTCTCTCTTTATTCTTTCTTTTTCCTCTCTCTATCTCTTTGTTATCTTTATTCTCTCTTTATTCCTCTCTCTATCTCTATTCTTTCATTATTCCTCTATCTCTATTCCCTCTTTATCCCTTCTTCCATCTACCTCATTCAGCGAAGAGAAAAAAACACAAAATAACTCATAGTCCTTGACCTACACTAATTAATACGCTATAACTTCCTTCCTAACATCCTTCCTAACATCCTTCCTAACATCCTTCCTAACTTCCTTCCTAACATCCTTCCTAACTTCCTTCCTAACATCCTTTCTAACATCCTTCCTAACATCCTTCCTAACTTCCTTCCCAACATCCTTCCTAACATCCTTCCTAAACTTCCTTCCTAACATCCTTCATAAATTCCTTCCTAACATCCTTCCTACCTTCCTTCCTAACATCATTCCATAACATCCTTCCTAACTTCCTTCCTAAACATCCTTCCTAACTTCTTTTTCCTAACAGCCTTCCGAACATTCCGTCCTAAACACTCCGTCCTAACTTCCTTCTAACATCCTTCCTAACACCTTCCTAACTCCTTCCTCACATCGTTCCTACATCCTCCAACTTCCTTCAAACAGCCTTCCTACTCTCCTAACATCTTCCTACTTCTTCCTAACATCTTCCTAATCCGTCCCAAACATCCTTCCTAACATCCTCCTAACATCCTTCATAAATCCTCCTAACTTCCTTCTAACTTCCTTTCCTCATCCTTCCAAATTCCTTCCCAACACCTCCTAACTCCTTTCGTAACATCCTTCTAACATCATTCCTAACATCCTTCCTAACATCCTTCCAAACATCTTTCCTAACATCCTTCATAACTTCCTTTCTAACATCCTTCATAACATCTTACTAACATCTTCCAACATCTTCCTACCTTCCTCTAACTCTTTATAACATCCTTCCTAAACATCTTTCTCTAACATCTTCCTAACATCCTTACTAACATCTTCAACATCCCTTCCTAAACATCCGTCTAACTTCCTTCCTAACTTCCTTCCTAACATCCTTCCTAACTTCAGAGGAGGGAGGAGATATGAACTTAAAGCTAATTTTATTACATTATTTCTCGCCACCACTATAACTTCCTTCCTAACATCCAAACATAACTCAGTCCTCTCTCTCTCTCTCTCTCTCTCTCTCTCTCGCTCTCTCCTCTCTCGCTCTCTCCTCGCATCTCTCTCTTCTCTCGCTCTTCTCTCTCTCCTATATATATATCTATATTATATATGATAATAATATATATATATATATATATATATCAACCACCGTTCGTATAATAAGAAGAAACAAAAATAAAAAAGGAAAAAAGCTAATAAAAAAGCACACATTCAGAAATAAACATCACCAGGAAGGCTAGCAATTAGGCTCTTCTCTTCACCTGTCAAATTAATCATTTTCCAATTACCTGATTTTTTCTAACGCTTCATTTCATTTCATTATCAATTCTTCTAACGCCTCATATACATTTCATTTTCATTTCTAACGCTTCATTTCATTTCATTATCTTTTTTTCTAACGCTTCATTTCAATTTTCCCGCCTAGCAGCGTGTTGGTAATTATCTTGGTGAGGAAGGTATGCTAATATATGTAGTGAAGTAACTAATCTACTTTATATAGGTGGTAACTTAGTGAAGAAGTAATGCTAATATATGTAGTGACGTAATTAATCTACTTTATATAGGTGGTAACTTAGTGAAGAAGTAATGCTAATATATGTAGTGACGTAACTAATCTACTTTATATAGGTGGTAACTTAGTGAAGAAGTAATGCTAATATATGTAGTGACGTAATTAATCTACATAGAAAAAACTGAAATTTCTAGGATAGAGTAAAGATAGAGGTTGAGCAGGGCTTTCTAATGAGCCTAGCAAAATGAATTTGGATTTTAAATAAGTGAGAAAATTGTATTGGTGTATGTATTTTTGACATACTATTAAATATCTCAATATCTACAACAGATAATTGACTTCTGATTACAAAAGAACAACATTA
>JACEEZ010002275.1:695000-700000 GCA_016584305.1 Chionoecetes opilio
TTTTTCCCTCTCTCTCTCTCTTCCCTCTCTCTCCTCTCTCTCTCTCTCTCTCTCTCTCTCTTTTCTTCTCTCTCTCTCTCTTTATATGGTAAGTGGAGTGAAGAGATCTCAAGTTGACGTACTGTACCTGTTGTGTGGGTGAAAAAAAATGGAATTCCTTTAAACATACATCATCTGCGAGAACGAGGAAGAGGAGGAGGAGGAGGAGGAGGAGGAGGAGGAGGAGGATTACTATTTCTTTCTCGTTACGTGTATCTTATTATCTTTTTCTTTTTTTCTTCTCTCTTTTTTTCGTTTCTAAAGTCTTCTTCCCCCTTTTTCATTTTTTCCTGTTCTTTTTTCCCCTCCTTCACATCTTTCTCACCTCCACTCACGCATACCTTCGCACGCACGCACGCACGCACGCACGCACTTCCCACTCTGCACTTTACCTACTTTTTCTTTCTACGTTTTTCACTCACGCCTCTTAACCTCCTCTTCCCTTTTCCCCCTCCTCCCCCCCCCTCACGTGCCTCCCAGTAAAAGGGGTTTAAAAGGAAAACAAAGGAAACACAAAAACACAGACCGATAGGTTTCCCTTTCAAGGTGTTTGCCTTTAAATACACTACAAAACTAGAAATAAAAGAGAAAAGGGTAGGAAATAGAAGGCTCCCCCCCCCCCACCTCCCCCAGCCGAAGCTGGGCCGAAAAAGGATACCATGCAATATAGAAAAACGCATGGAAATTTTTGGGGGAAAATTTTAAGCTGTAATCTATGGGTAAATACTACTATTTGTGGGGGTTAGGTTTGAGCTTTATAGATAGGTCTGTTTGTGTGTTTTTTTAACGGGTGAACCCAGTGTGGGGGTTCAAAGGGGGGTGCGGGACCTTGCCTGGCGCTTTTTGGGAGGGAGCAGTAATCAGGCCCCACCCTTCAAAACCACGCGGATTGTTACTTTCCCGTGGGACGCCGTACATTTAAGCCTCCTGCAGCAGTGACCCCTTGGTACCTTAAACCGAGGTGGACTAACTGTCAGGGGCCCTAATGAAACCCCAGCCCGACGGCGAGAGTAGTAGTGGGAACGTTAAATCGGGGGTATCGTGTGGTTATAGGTCTAAAGAGTTTGGGTAGGCTCAGGTGGAATTTTAAGGATTTGGGGTTTTTCGGGAAAAAAAAAAAAAAAAAAACCAAAAAACCCAAAAAAAAAAAAAAAAAAAAAAAAAAACCCAAAAAAAAAAAAGGGGAAAAAAAAAAAAAAAAACCCCAATCAAATTAAAAAATAAAGTTTCCGGGCTTTCTGGGAGGGGTTTTAGGGGGCCACTCCCTTTTTACCAAATGGGTTAAATAAATCAGAGGCCCCCGGAAAATTAATTCCCCCCCCCCCGAAAAACCAGTGGAAAATGACGGGCCCAGAACACGGTAAAAAATTCAAGTTTTTATAGACCCGTTTTTCTTTCCCTTTCCCCTTTTTTTCCCCCCTCCTCTTTTGGTGTGTTGGGGGGCGCGGAGTTGCGTGAGCCTGTGAGGGCATGGCGGGACGCGGGGTCCCACACCACCCTCCTGGGCAAGGTGCGGGGTCGCCTGGTGGCCGCCTCGTGGCTGGGCCTTCCAAAGGGAAGATCTCTGTCCCTTGAGGAGAGCGGTTTCCCCCAGCCCTGGGTGGCAGCTGGGGCGAGGTGGTGCTGGTGGTGGGCAGCAAGGCACGTGTGGCCTGCCTGGAGGTGCAGGTCCAGCCCAGCAGGAACGGTATGTGTGTGGTGGTGGTGGCCCTGGGGCGGAGCACAGCCTGGCGCGCCCCCACCAGGAGGGAGGCGAGGCAGTGATCCTGCCCGCCCCGGACGTGACGGAGGGGGCTGCCAGCGAGGCCCGGGACCGAGGACAGCAGGACGAGCCTCCCCTGCAGGACGCAGCAGCCTGGCAGCAAGTGGAGTACACTGAGGTGGAGGTGCAGGGCGTGGTGGAGGAGGCTGTGGAGCAGGTCCTCCTCCTGCAGGAGGCAGACCCCGTGGTGGAGAATAGTCCGAGTCACACTATCACACGCGACGCCGGCGCAGGACGAGCAGGGTGACCGCCAACAACGCCACCAGCAACAACAGGGCGCCGCCAACAACGGGCTCGACTGCCACGGCGCCCTCAACAACTTGTAAGCCGAGTGGAGGACACTCGAGGCCGCATCACCATGGATAAAATTACCGCGCCACAGTGGAGTGACCACCGCCACGCCACTACATTCTCGGCACCGCGTTAGTCGCATTATCATTATTTATTTTTTTCTTCCGTATTCTCTCTCCTAATCATCGGCCTCCTCCTCCTTTTCCTCCTTATTACGATTTTCAGAACTACATCCGCCTCCTTTATCTCACCTCCTCCTCCTCCTCCTCCTCCTCCTGCCGGGTCCTGAGGGTCTTTATTAGCTGCAGCTTCAGGTTCTTCTGACCAATAAAACCAAGTCATTCGATACCCATACTCTCTCTCTCTCTCTCTCTCTCTCTCTCTCTCTCTCTCTCTCTCTCTCTCTCTCTCTCTCTCTCTCTCTCTCTCTCTCTCTCTCTCTCTCTCTCTCTCGTATTTACCAGTGTTTGATTATCTATCTTCCTTTCAACTTCTATATCTAATTATCTATTTATCTATCTAATTAATATATATTCATACTAGCTGGTATTTTTAAATTTTTTGTTGTCTGTTTTTCATTATCTATCTATCATTTTGTCTAAATAACTATCTATCTATTTAGCTATCTACATAATATATCTTTTCAATGACTTTATCTCTCTATAAAATTTTATATATGCGTATCTTTATATCTTTATATCTATTTCCCTCCTCGCTCTGAATATCTCCATCATTATCTATCTAAATCTCTATCTATTTATCTATCTACATATAAATTATCTTCTCAATGTCTCTATCTATCTATAAATATATGCGTATCTTTATTTATTTATCTATCTATCTATCTATTTATCTATCTATCTATCTATCTATTTATCTATCTATTTATCTGCTCTGCCCTATTTCTCTCCACGCTCACAATATCTCCCTCTCTATCTATCTATCTATCTGCTACTTATTTCCCTCCTCGCTCTGAATATCTCCATCATTATCTATCTATCTCTCTATCTATTTATCTATCTACATATAAATTATCTTCTCAATGTCTCTATCTATCTATAAATATATGCGTATCTTTATTTATTTATCTATCTATCTATCTATCTATCTATCTATCTATCTATCTATCTATCTATCTATCTATCTATCTATCCATTTATCTATCTATTTATCTGCTCTGCCCTATTTCCCTCCACGCTCAGAATACCTCCATCATTATTTCTCTATCTGCTCTTCCCTATTTCCCTCCTCCTTCAATATCTCCCTCTCAATCTATCTATCTATTTATCTATCTGCTCTTCCCTATTTCCCTCCACGCTCACAATATCTCCCTCTCTATCTATCTATCTATTTATCTATATATCTATCTGCTCCTCCCTATTTCCCTCCTCCCTCAGAATATCTCCATCCTATTTCCCTGCCCGGCACTTGCTTTTTATCACTCCCATTTCCTCTCTGGCCCTGATATAAAAGAAATATCTATTGAATATTTTAACACACCTTCTGCACTATATGTCAGGCCATCAATATTTAACGTATGGCATTATCTATTCAGTTATCTATCTGTTTATATGTATGTCTATGTCTATTGGTCTATCTATCTTTATCTATCAATTTGTTAATCTATCTATTTATCTATTGTAGGGGTTGTAGGGGTTGGTAGACCTCTCGCTCTAATATCTATCTATTCCTATATTCGTCGATCTGTTTCTCTATTTATATAAAAAAAAATCTAGCCATCTATCTATCTACTCAAAATAGAATATGATAGATAGATAGATAGATAGATAGATAGATAGATAGATAGATAGATAGATAGATAGATAGATAGATAGATAGATAGATAGATAGATAGATAGATAGATAGATAGATAGATAGATAGATAGATAGATAGATAGATAGATAGATAGATAGATAGATAGATAGATAGATATATAGAGAGAGAGAGAGAGAGAGAGAGAGAGAGAGAGAGAGAGACGAGAGAGAGAGAGAGAGAGAGAGAAGGAGGAGAGAATGAGATGAGGAGAGGAGATAGAGACAGATAGATAGATAGATAGATAGATAGATAGATAGATAGATAGATAGATAGATAGATAGATAGATAGATAGATAGATAGATAGATAGATAGATAGATAGAGATAGATAGATAGATAGATAGATAGATAGATAGAGAGAATATCTTGGAGACATTGACAAGCAGAAAATATTGCCCCTCCCCCCCTACACACACACACACAAGGTACAGACAGAGCGAATAAACTCATGCATACAGACACAAAAGCTGAAAAGGAAAAGAAAACAAACTGACTATAAAGCTCCAGTGTGTGTATTCACCGAGTTGTATTCACCGAGTTGTATTCACCGAGTTGTATTCACCGAGTTGTATTTTACAGGGCCTGAGCAACACTCGTATGGCCCCGTCTCCATATCAACATTTATTTAATCATTCATCCTTAGTGCTTAGTGTTGGGGGAAGCCACCACCCCGGGAGGCGGGTCACAAACCCCGGCTAACCAACCGTACCCATTCTGCTGGGTGGACAGGGGCTCGGGTTTTAAGAAGACCGTCTTCGCTCCGCCCGGGGATCGAACCCGGGACTTCACGTTTGAGCCAAGCGTGCTAGCCCCTACACTACAGAGTACCTCAATACGAAGTGTGTGTGTGTGTGTGTGTGTGTGTGTATGTGTGTGTATGTGTGTGTGGTGTGTGTGTGTGTGTGTGTGTGTGTGTGTGTGTGTGGTGTGTGGTGTGTGTGTGAGAGAGAGAGAGAGAGAAGACGGAGAGAGAGAGGAGAGAGAGAGAGGAGAGAGAGAAGAGAGAGAGAGAGAGAGAGAGACAATGGAAAAGGAAATATTTCACTTATTAAACCACCACCACCACCCTCCTCCCCCTCCTCCTCCTCCTCC
>JACEEZ010002275.1:712500-747500 GCA_016584305.1 Chionoecetes opilio
GTGGGAGAGAGGGAAGGAAGGAGATATGAGAGAAGGAAAGGAGGAATAAGGAGTAAGGAAGAAATTGGAGGGATGAAGAGTCAGAAGAGGAACTGACGAGGAAAGAAATAAGGAATCAAAGAAGGGAAGGAATTCCTCCACTCACGCGTTACCCATCACCACACACCCATTCACTCACCCATTACCCCACACGCGTTACTCATCTTCCCCCACCCACTCACTCACCCATTACCCATCACCCCACACCCATTCACTCACCCATTACCCATCACCCCGGACCCATTCACTCAACCATTACCCATTACACCACGCCCATTCACTCACCCATTACCCATCACCCCACACCCCACACACATGGAACATTGCACTTTTTGATCTTGTTATTGTGCAAGATATGTGAAATAAACTAGTGAATAAATTAAATGTCAAAAATTCTATTTTGTGAATTTGAAATTCATCAATAAAACATGGTGTGTAGTTAAAGTTTGTGATCAATACAATTTCCTGTACAGAAAGAATATAACTTTGTATCAAAAGTATGGGTGGGGGGTGATGGGTGATGGGTGGGGGTGATGAGTAATGGAAGGGGTGTGATGGGTGGGGGGTGATGGGTAATGGGTGGGGGGTGATGGGTGATGGGTGGGGGATGATGGGTGATTGGTAATGGGTAAATCTTAACTGGCACAACGATGGTAAGTGAGTGAATGGGTGATGGGTGAGTTAGGGAGATCATACTCTTTTTTTTTTTTTTTTTTTTTTTTTTTACGATGCGAAAATTCCATTCTATCTTAAGGTCTCATGCTTAGAATGATGCCCATGTTTGCCTGATATTATGGTTAACTATGATAGAATACAACTGAAATTTAAAAGAAGCGTAGTATTCCCTTCTCCTGGCATCAAACATCAGTCAGTAAGTAGCAAGAGGTCAGGATTTTTCACGTCGTAAAAAAAACAACAGAGTAATATATATATATCTATATATATATATATATATATATATATATATATATATATAGTGAGTGAGGAGAGGAAATCGGTGACTGTGTTCTTTAATGCTGATTGCCACACATGTAGCCATTCCTCTGTTGTTGGTTTTGCCTTTATATTACGTATGTCTCTTGTTCTTATCCTAACCTAATTCTGGATGGGTGTGGGGTGATGGGTAATGGGTGAGTGAATGGGTGTGGTGTGATGGGTAATGGTTGAGTGAATGGGTCCGGGGTGGTGATGGGTAATGGGTGAGTGGATGGGTGGGGGTTATGGGTGAGTGAATGGGTGTGGGGTGATGGGTAATGGGTGAGTGAATGGGTGTGGGGTGATGGGTAATGGTTGAGTGAATGGGTGTGGGGTGATGGGTAATGGGTGAGTGAATGGGTGTGGGTGATGGGTGAGTGAATGGGTGTGGGGTGATGGGTAATGGGTGAGTGAGTGGGTGGGGGAAGATGGGTAACGCGTGTGGGGTAATGGGTGAGTGAATGGGTGTGTGGTGATGGGTAATGGGTGAGTGAGTGGGTGGGGGAAGATGGGTAACGCGTGTGTGGGGTAATGGGTGAGTGAATGGGTGTGTGGTGATGGGTAATGGGTGAGTGAGTGGGTGGGGGAAGATGGGTAACGCGTGTGGGGTAATGGATGAGTGAATGGGTGGGGGAAGATGGGTAACGCGTGTGGGGTAATGGGTGAGTGAATGGGTGTGTGGTGATGGGTAACGCTGTGAATGGAGGAATCCTTCCCTTCTTTGATTCCTTATTTCTTTCCTCGTCAGTTCCTCTTCTGACTCTTCATCCCTCCAATTTCTTCCTTATTCCTCCTTTCCTTCTCTCATATCTCCTTCCTTCCCTCTCTCCCACCTTCCATTATCACCCCATCATCACCAAAAGGAGATGAGATTCCCCCTCGTTCTGCACGGGCGACTGTCAGAGGCCCTGCTGCCGCTAGGATCGCTGCCGTCCATGAAATCAAAATGGGGCGCCATGTTAAATCACCCGAGTGACACCTCTCGTAGAAGCTCTCTGGTAGTAGTAGTAGTAGTAGTAGTAGTAGTAGCAGCAGCAGCAGCAGCAGCAGCAGCAGCAGCAGCAGCAGCAGCAGCAGCAGTAGTAGTAGTAGTAGCAGTAATAGTAGTAATAGTAAATTGCACCCTTCCTCTTTTTTACTTTCTGTTTAATAGAATCTGGAAACTAGCGGGCTTTTTGTTACTTCTTTTATTTTTACTCTTGGCCATTCCCTCTTGAAGAAAAAAAATAGCAGTAGTATTGCAAAGGATGACAAAGGAATAACGTACCATAACAAACAGCAACATAATTATTTGAGGGCTTTAATGGGCAGTTTTATTGTCTTTACCTAATGTAATCTAACTAGAATTGTAGTTAAAAGGAGGAGGAGGAGGAGGAGGAGGAGGAGGAGGAGGAGAGAACAACCAGGATATCACACCCAAGGGAGACACACACACACACACACACCACCGCAGTACAACTATTTTTTTTCTCATTTTATTTTATTTTCTTATGTGGGTCAGAGAGAGAGAGAGAGAGAGAGAGAGAGAGAGAGAGAGAGAGAGAGAGAGAGAGAGAGAGAGAGAGAGAGAGAGAGAGAGAGAGAGAGAGAGAATTACTTACCACCAAAATGGGATACAGACTAACATACTAATTACCAAGAGAAAATCCCCTCATACCTGCCTCATCATTCCTCTCTTCCCCTCATTCCTCCTTCCCTTCCCTTCCCTATTCCTCCCCTATTTTCATTCCCTGCCTCTCCCTTCTTTTTCTTCCCTCATTCCTCTTCCCCTTTCCCTATTCCTCCCCTCTTCTTCCCTCATTCCTCCTTTCCTTCCCTTTTCCCATGCATTCCTCCCCTCTTCTATCTCCCTGTCTCTCCCTTACTCTTCTCCCCTCATTATTCTTCCTCTTTTCCTATTTCTCCCCTCTTCTCTCTCCCTTCCTCTCATTCTCAATCCTTGCCTTTCCCCTCATTTCTCCCCTTACTCCATACCTCTGCTTTACCTTCATTCATATTTACAATCAGGCGTAAGAAAAAACTAACAATAGAACTGAAAGAGGGAAGGAAATGAGAAAGAAAAGAAGAAAAGGAAGGAAGGAAGGAAGGAAGGAAGGAGGAATGGACTGATAGAGGGAAGAGAAATTAAAAGGCAGAAATAAATAGTAATGTTGAAAATGAATATTGGGATTGAAAGGAGAGAGAGAGAGAGAGAGAGAGAGAGAGAGAGAGAGAGAGAGAGAAGAGAGAGAGAGAGA
Source organism: Chionoecetes opilio (assembly GCA_016584305.1). Classification (NCBI taxonomy): domain Eukaryota; kingdom Metazoa; phylum Arthropoda; class Malacostraca; order Decapoda; family Majidae; genus Chionoecetes; species Chionoecetes opilio. The sequence goes on from JACEEZ010002275.1 coordinate 715,752, forward strand.
GAGAGAGAGAGAGAGAGAGAGAAGAGAGAGGAGGGCATAAGGAGGTACTAGGAGAGACTGGACATATTACAAGGACTCGAGATACCACGAGGAGGAATACATAGGAATACATAGGAATAACAGACACCAGGAGACCTATTGGGCCATAACTAGGGTATCTGCGTAACTACATACAACTATCAACTACATGTAAGTAGACTGTTGGAAAATGATACCATGTCCCTAAAGAAGATAGGAACATGGGTGTTTCGTAGTGAAGAATGGTAGGATATGAGATATGCTAGCTACAACTATCACTAACACTACTCGATCCGGGGGACTATAATATGCATTCGCAGGGCAATATCAATACCCATTTACTTTACAGTGCGCGTCAAATCTGTTTTTAAATGAAGTTATTGTGCTGGTTTCGACAACATTTGCCGGTAATTTGTTGCATCGATCAACAACTCTAACATTGAAATAATTTTTACGGAGATCAGTGATGCAATTGATCAGTTGACCGTTCAGTTTTAAACCGTTATTTATTGTTGTCACTTGAGGACAAAGCTCGAATAGGTTCTCTTGATTAATGACATCAAATCCTTTTAGGATCTTAAAGGTTTCTATCAAGTCCCCACGGATTCTACGATCCTTTAAGGAAAACATATTAAGTTTCCGCAGTCTCTCTTCATAAGATGAATTTCGCAGAGATGGAATTTGTTTGGTTGCTCTTCTTTGAACTGATTCCAATTTGGCTTGATCTTTTACGAAACAAGGCGACCAGAATTGAACGGCATATTCTAAGTGCGGCCTAACCAAGGACGTGTATAATTGTGTCATTACTCGAGTTTTATGTTCAAAGTTGCGTTTAATGAAGCCTAACATCATATTCGCCTTTTTACTGGCAGCTAGGCAATACGTACTGGTTTTAAGAGGAGGAGGAGGAGGAGGAGGAGGAGGAGGAGGAGGAGGAGGAGGAGGAGGAATCAAGGGCACAATTCTCTCCACAACAACCTCCTTCCCCTCCCTTTCCCCTCGTCCCCTCCCGGATCCTTCTTCAAGCGATCCTTCACCCAAATAGGAGAGGAGGAATCCCTAAGCACGTGTAGGATTCCCTTGAAGGATACCGCCAAGAGGGGAAAGATGGGGGAAGGAGGGGAGAGAGGGTAGGATGGGGAGAGATGGGAAGGAAAGGGTCAAAGAGGAGAGAGAAAAGAGAGAGGAGAGAGAGAGAGAGAGAGAGAGAGAGAGAGAGAGAGAGAGAGAGAGAGAAGAATGGGTGGGAGAGAAGAAAAAAAAGAGACAAGAATAGATGGAAGATAAAAAAAAGAGAAGAATGCGGGGAATGAAGTAAAATAAAGAGGGGAAGGATGGAAAGGGAGAGGTGAGGGGAAAGGGTCAGAAATGAGAGATAAAGAGAGAAGAATGCGGAGAATAAAGTCATATAAAGAGGGGAAGGAAAGGGAAGAAGGGTAAGAGAGGAAAGGGAGAAAAAAAAATGCGGAAAATTCAGTAAAAAAAATATTTCAGAGGGGAAGGGGAGGAAAGAAGGAATGGAAATGAAGGTATAAAACAGGGGAGGAGAGAAGAAACGGTACAAGAACGGAAGAGGGAGGGAGAGAGGAGAGAAGAACGGATGTGAAGTGGAGATAAGTATGGAGGGAAAGGAGGAGGAGCAGGAGGAGGATCTAATATCACCTATACAAGGATATAAGGAGAAGAGGTAAGGAGGAAAGGTGCAAAGGAAAGGTGAGAAGGAGAGAGAGAGAGAGAGAGAGAGAGAGAGAGAGAGAGGAGAGAGGAGAGAAGAGATTGAGAGAGAGAATGGAGATACTGAGTGAGAGAGAGAGAAGAGAGAGAGAGAAAAGTGAGAAGGAGAGAAAAGAGAGAGAGAGAGAGGATAAGAGGGGAGAAAAGAAGTACTTGATAATATTCTTGATGACATAATTAGTCATACACTCTTGAGATCTTGATTGTGTTATGAGTTTCCTTATAGATAAAGTTACTTCCTTATAGAGCAGTGATTCTTCACCTGGGGTACCTGTACCACCAGGGGGTACGAAACCTTACACCAGGGGTACGAGACATGCTGACCAATAATTCAAGTGTCATATTTATTAGGAGGCTGGAACTATATATTTATAATTAATAATTAATTTATTAGCATCATAATTGATGAAGAGCAACAAAAGAGTTACTGAAATGTAATATTGAGTACTATGTAGTATTGTAGTCAGTGAATATAAAATGTTCCTCACTCTAATTATTCTAGTTTGTGACCGGGGTTACCAGACACATTTATGAGATCTCCAAGGGACGAACACTACAAAAGGTTAAGTACCAATGATTAAGAGGAAAGGAAAAGGAAGGAGGGAGGGATGAAAGGAAGTAAGGAAGGAAGGATAGAAGGAGGGAAGGAAAGGAAGGATGGGATGAAGGAAAGGATGAAAGGATGAAGGAAGAAAGGAAGGAAGGAAGGAGGGAGGGGAGATTCCTTTCAAAGTCTGCAGGGAAATTATGTTAAGTAGTCTGTGTGTTTCAATTAAAGGAATGCACGAATGACTGTGTCTGTGTCTGTGTCTGTGTCTGTGTGTGTGTTGCGTGGGTGCCCTTGACATGGAGGGCATAGCGGGGGGGGAGGGGGGGGACAGGGGGGGCCAATACCTGCCTGGGGGTGGCGTCCCTCGATACCTTGGTCACACACTCTATTGAGGTAACTGTTCCTTGGGGCATCCAGGTAAAGGTGGCGGCGGGAGAGACAGTGGAGTGAGAAGGGAGAGACAGTGGAGTGAGTAGGGAGTGAGAAGGGAGATAGAGGGGAGAGGGAGAGGAGGGAGAGACAGTGGAGTGAGAAGGGAGAGACAGTGGAGTGAGTAGGGAGTGAGAAGGGAGATAGAGGGAAGAGGGAGAGGAAGGAGGGGACAGTGGAGTGAGAAGGGAGAGACAGTGGAGTGAGTAGGGAGTGAGAAGGGAGATAGGGGGGAGAGGGAGAGGAAGGAGAGACAGTGGAGTGAGAAGGGAGAGACAGTGGAGTGGAAGGGAGAGACAGTGGAGTGTAGTAGGGAGTGAGAAGGGAGATAGAGGGGAGAGGGAGAGGAGGGAGAGACAGTGGAGGGAGAAGGGAGAGACAGTGGAGTGAGTAGGGAGGGGACAGTGGAGTGAGTAGGGAGTGAGAAGGGAGATAGAGGGGGAGGGAGAGCAGTGGAGTGAGAAGGGAGAGACAGTGGAGTGAGTAGGGAGTGAGAAGGGAGATAGAGGGGAGAGGGAGAGGAAGGAGGGGACAGTGAGTGAGTAGGGAAGACAGTGGAGTGGAGTGAGTAGGAGTGAGAGGGAGATAGAGGGGAGAGGGAGAGGAAGGAGAGACAGTGGAGTGAGTAGGGAGAGACAGTGGAGTGAGTAGGGAGTGAGAAGGGAGATAGAGGGGAGAGGGAGAGGAAGGAGAGACAGTGGAGTGAGTAGGGAGAGACAGTGGAGTGAGTAGGGAGTGAGAAGGGAGATAGAGGGGAGAGGGAGAGGAGGGAGACAGTGGGAGTGAGGAAGGGAGAGACAGTGGAGGTGAGTAGGGAGTGAGAAGGGAGATAGAGGGAAGAGGGAGAGGAAGGAGAGACAGTGGAGTGAGAAGGGAGATAGAGGGGAGAGGGAGAGGAAGGAGAGGAGGGAGAGACAGTGGAGTGAGAGGGGAAAGAGAGGGGAAAGAGGGTGTGTGTGTGTATGTATGTGTGTGTGAAGAGCCTACCTGATGGGGGCCGGGGCTGCATAATTATCTCCCTGCTACCAATGCCCTGCCGCCCCAGCTATGTACCGTCACACCCTGGTTCTACAGTCCACGCAACCAGGTCTCACCCGCGACAGTATACGGCTCCCACGGGCGTCTTAAAGTACCTCCCGATAGCCCCACAACCCCCTCCCCCCCCCCCCCCCACCCAACACACCCACGCAACACACAACACGGCACTACAAACAGACCCAGAGCCTTCCCACCCCCACACCCACCGGTATAAAGTTTCACAAAAACAATTAAACTTCATATTTTTTTCCCTTCTTTCCTTCTTTACTATACCTATCCCTTCCCTTCTTTTCTCCCATCCTTACACTTACCTATCCTTCCCTCCCTTCCCCCTACTTCTTCCTACCCTTTCCTCCCTTCCCCCTAGCCCTTACATCCTTCCCTCACCCTCCACCATTACCACCCACATCTATCTCTCTCTCTCTCTCTCTCTCACCATTACATATCAGGGAAATAGCATTACAAAAACTGAAGACATAACTGAAGCATTTAAAGACTATTTTTGTAATGTCGCAATAGATTTATCGAAACCTGTTCAAGATACATCAAGTACTTATACAGACTTTATGCCTGAGCCAGTCCCTTATCCTTCTACTTGCCACCAACATCAATTGAAGAAATTAAAGCCACAGTAAAGAGCCTGAAACTAACTTTCCCCAGGCCATAGGGACATTGACTTTAAAAAAAAATAAAAACAAGTATAGATGAGAAATCTCCTTTTCGTTCTTTTTTCATATCATAAATAAATCTTTTACAGGGGGGAGATTTTCCCAAAGTCATTTAAAAAATTGCAAAGGTTTTTCCCAAATTTATAAAAAAGGTGACATTTCTTTTCCCCCAAAATTTATAAAACCCATATCAATATTGCCACCTTTAGAAAAATTTTCAAAAAATTATGCCCAACTAGATTATTTAATTCCCTCTCTAAGAAGGAATACTACAAAGCCCCAAATTTGGATTTCGCCCAAAATATTCCTGGAATTTGCCATACAAACCTATGCAACACATTCCCCGACGCCGGGGTTTTAAAAACAATTTCTTTTAAACGGCCCTTTTGTGACTTCTCAAAAGCCTTTGCCACAAACCCCACATAAATTTTTCTACTTAAAAAAACAAAAAAATTGTAGGGAAACCCGGGCCCCAGCACATCAAGGGTTTTAAAGTTTTTTGGGAAAAATCAAAAAATAACTACTTTTAAATAATAAATCACCCTCTAGAGAAGCATATTTTATGGAGGGGCCACAGGGATTATTTTGGGACCTGTACTATTTCTGATTTTATAAAGGGATAACACTTTTCGTAAAAAGGGTTTGAAATTCTTGTATTTGCAGATGACACCTGAAATATTTTTTAAACGACAAAAACCTTTTTTAATCATCAGTCCAAAAAACACTAAATTTAAATCGCTTATAAAAATGAATTCAAATAAAAAAGTTAAACTTTAACTACTGACAAGACTCATTTTATGGTATCCCACCCTTAAAAATGACAAAGAAACCTCTGTGCAGATAAAACCCTTAAAAATTTTTTTATTCCCCAGGAAAATGAAGCAAAATTTTGGGCTTTACTTTTGGGAAAAAAATTATTATGGAAACCCTCAAATCGAGGAATAAAAACAAAAATATCTAAAATGATAAAAAATTTTTGAAAAATCGAGGGCAAACTTGATGTAACTTTTTTTAAAGAAAATTTACTTGCAATTTTTTTACCCAAATTTACTGTATTGCTCTCCCATCTGGGGGGGGCCCCTTACCCCACAAAAAACATTGACACTTTTTTTCAGCAAAAAAACTACTACGCACAATTTTAAAATTTCCCTCGTTTACAGCCCCACGGGCCCCTTTTTCAATGAACAAAAAACCCTAAAAATTCCCGACATAATATTTTTGCAGTCAGGTGTTTTTTAGCCTAAAAACCCCTTTCAATCCCCTGTCCCATAAAAAAATTGGTTTCCCAACCCATAGCCCCCCCAGAGGGTTTAACAAGGGGGGGGAATGACCTCAGAGTTCCCCTGTGTAGGATTTTCCCACGCCCAGCAGAGGGTGTTGTTCAGAGGCCCCCAGACTATGGAACAGTCTAGCCATAGACATGCGTAATGCTCCACCAATATGTTTAAAAAACTCGGGTTTAAAAATAAAATTTGTTGAGAAATATGAAAAAAGAATAATAACAAATGTCCCATTATACTATAACTTTTAAGTCAGTGAAAGTTCCATAAAAAAGGTGTTAGTGCGTACATATTTTGCTAAGTTTTAAAAAATTATATTTTACTATAATATTTATATATATATTAAATGAAGATAAAAACCAGCGGGGGTAAAAACATCTTGATTGTTTTTTTTGAACGTTTCGGCTTAACAAGCCATCCCCAGCCAAAAATCGGAAAACCAATTTTTTTTTTTTTTTTAAAAATAAAAATAAAAATTATAATTATAGCGCTTTTAAATCCCAAAACCTAAAAAAAAATTTAAAAAAATTTTAAAAACACTAAAAAAAACACTACACCTACCAATAAAAATTTAAACAGGGGAGTGTGTGGGATTCCCACTTTGGTTTAAAAGCCACAAGCGGGGTTAAGGGCCCTGTGGGAAAAGGGGATGGTTTGGGGTTTGGGGGGTGAGGAGGCTCTCACTATCCATCGAGGGGGAATTCGTGGGGCTTGTGTGTAAAATATTAAAAGTTTTGGGTTTTCTTTTATTGGGGGGCCTGAGGCTTGGAATTTTTCCCAAATGGTTTGGAATGGGGGTTTGGACAGGGGTTTAAACCAGTCCTGTGGGGAAAATCCCCATGCTCCGCGATCCAGTGGTGAGGTGGCTTTTGGTTTCCTGCCCAATATAACAGCTTTACACTCCCTGCATTTAAAATTGGTAAAACATTTGGGGAACGCAGGGCATAAAGGGATTCTTTCCTTGAGTTTTAAAAACAGTTGATAAAGAAAAAGGGGGGTTTTGAACACAAACTCTAAGCGAGACTTGGGAAAACTTTCCCAAAAGCAGGATTTGAGTTTTGTTTCGAATGGAAAAAGTTTTGGTTACCTATGAAGGGAATTATAAAAAAACACAAGGGCTTTATGAGCGGTAGTATTAGAGGGGGGGGTTTTAAAGTGTAGTTTTTTGAACTTTTCCCAATTTTACGTGTTCTGAAACTGTAGGGGGATACCCATTTTTTAAGAGTGTGTTTCAAGTACTCAAATTTCAAGTGAAAATTCGTGTATGAAGACCCAAATATTGTACCCCCTATAACCACCGGGGGGAGGATCGATTTTTTTTAAAATTTGGGGGCGGGAATGTGGAAAAAAAATTTGTTTTTAGCCCCCTTTTGAATGTGGGTTTTCTGTAAATGGTAGTGCAAAGAATTCCCCGTTTTTGATAAAGTCAAAAATCTAAAAATGGTTTAAATTTTCTATTTTGTTTTAGTCCCCAAAAATGAATTGAATGTTGGGGTGTTTGGAATTTAGGTAGTCGGAAAAAAAGGGCACATGGGGTTTGGTGATTTTAAAATTGCCAAAAGGGATCATCACATAGCGTCTGTACATGAGGGGGTTTTTAATTCAGCTGGGGATTCACTTTGCCAGGTTTTCTCTCGTGGAGTTAAAGGAAAAAGCATTAGAGGGTGGGACCAATGGGTTTTTCCCCTGGCCCCCAACGCCCTCTACTTGTTTAAAAAAAATGTCATTGAAAAAAAAAATTGAAAATTTTTTTTAACCCTTTTAGGCTGGATGGCTTTTTATAGCCGAAACGTTCTAAAAAAACAATCAAGTGTTTTTTTTCCCCCCCTGGTTTTTTTCTTCATTATTTTAAGGGGTCTCGCTTTCCCCATGGAGAAAGTTTGCCTCTTTATATAAAATATATATATATATATATATATAATTTTATATATTTTTATATATATATTTATATATATATAAAATATAATATTTTATATATTAAAAATATATATATTTTTTTTTTTTTTTTTTTTTTTTTTCGTGTAATGTGTATGCGTGCAAGTGTATTAGTGTTGAGATATTAAGTGTATGTATTTTGTAGCCACTGTGTGTGATACGGGTATGTGCATATGTTTAAAGTTTGCATATCTGGAAGTTTTCTATTTTATTTTTTACTTTAAACCGGAATATCCGTAGGGTCATTCCTGAAAGGGATCATCAGAAAACCCCATAGGGGAGAGTCCGATTTAAGAGGGGTTGTGTGTTGGGGTGGCGTCCCTCTGCCGGTTTTAATCCCCGAGAGGGGTGAAACCCCAGACTTTATATATGCATCAATAAAACTGTCTAGGCTCTGTGATGGCCCGAGAATTTTGCGAAAAAAAAAAAAAAAAAAAAAAAAAAAGCCCACCAAGGGAGGAACTTGGGGATTCTTGTGTCCAAGGGGGGCAAGCATCCCCTTCGAGCGACGCAAAAGTGCAGCACGGAAAGTGTGGACGCCCCCTTCCCCTGCCTCATGGGTGCCATTAAGGTGGCCCCAAACTCGACCTTTTTAGGACAAACCCTGAACACGTCCCCCTTTTGGGTGCCTCAGGGTGGCCCCCATGGGCGACTCCATCTACACTTTAAGTCAAGCTATCAGGGATTTAAGCTTTGCTGCCCGGGGCTAAAAAGGCCTCTTGTATGGAGTGTGGTCGGGGCGCAATAATTTCATTTATTTTAAAAATACATGTGCTGGAGTCCTTTTTTAATATAAGGCCATTCCTGGGTAGCAGCTTTTTCCCCCTTCAGCTTTTTGTTTTTTGACTTCTGTTTCTGTACGGAGAAAGCTGCACCCTCTACCTATTTTTTTTATAATACGGATTTTATACCATTGGTACCCCCGGTGTTTTGTTTTTTTTTTTTGTTTTCTTAGGCGGGCCCTTTTTTGCTACCATTAGTTTTTTTTACCATAATTTGCATTTGGGTTTAAAAAAGGAGGGTCACGCTCAATGAACCCGGCCCGTAAAATTATAAAAGGATTATGTTTTCTTGGATATAAATTTTTAAAGGGCCCAAAAAAACCAAACAATTTTTCTCCTCTCTCTCTCTCCCTCCTCTCTCTCTCTCTCTTCTCTCTCTCCCCTCCCCTCTCCCCTCTCTCTTCTCTCTCTCTCTCTCTCTCTCCCCTCTCCCCTCTCTCTTCTCTCTCTCTATCTCTCTCTCTATCTCTCTCTCCTCCCCCCTCCCCCCCTTTCTTCCTACCCCCCCTTTCTCCCTTCCCCCACCCCCCACCATCACCTTTACCCCCCCCTTCTCTTTTCTCTCTCTCTCCCCTCTCTCTTCTCCTCTCTCTCTCTTTCTTCCCCCTTTTCCCCTCTCTCTCTCTCCTCTCTTTTTTCCCTCCTTTACTCTCCTTCCCCTCACCCCTCCCCCTTTCCCTTCCCCCTCTTTCCCGTTATATAACTTTCCCCTTTGGCCCTCCACAAACCCGGGCCCCCCTTGTCTACCAACCCCCTTTTCCCTTCCCCCTTTACCCCTCCCAACCCCAAACCCCCTTACCCATTACCTGGGCCCAGGTATCAATGTGGGGTTTTTTTTGGGTGTTTGGGTTTTTTGTGTTTTTTGGTTGGTTCGGAAAGAAAAAGGGGGGAAAGGGGAAAAAATAGGGGGGGGGAAAAAAAAAAGAAAAAGGTTTCTTATTTCTCCCTTTTTAAAAAAGATTGTTTTATTTGGGTGGGGGGGGGGTTTTCTAATTTGTTGTTGTGGGGTTTGGTGGGTGTGGTGTGTGTGGTGGTGTGTGTGTGTGTGTGTTGTGTGTGTGTGTGCGCGTGTGTGGGTGTGGGTGTGGGTGTGGGTGTATGTGTGTGTGTGCGTAACTGCATATAACCTAACCAAACCTAAACCTAACCTTACCTTACCAAACCAAAATAAGCCTAAGCTAACCAAATTTTTCTCCATCACAATTGTTCTTAATATATAGAATACTCTCTTTCGGAAAACCATATACTACAACTATAGAGGCAAGCACACACTCTAACATCCCCACTCTTTTGTTCTTCACCATCAACACCCCCCTCTTTTTTTCTCACCATCAACACAACCACCCCCTCTTTTTTTTTCACCATCAACACCCCCCTCTTTTTTTTCACCATCAACACCCCCCTCTTTTTTTTCACCATCAACACCCCCCTCTTTTTTTCTCACCATCAACACCCCCCTCTTTTTTTTCACCATCAACACCCCCCTCTTTTTTCTCACCATCAACACCCCCCCCTTTTTTTTTCACATCACAACACCCCCCTCTTTTTTTCCACCATCAACACCCCCCTCTTTTTTTTCACATCACACCCCCCTCTTTTTTTTCACCACAACACCCCCCTCTTTTTTTTCACCATCAACACCCCCCTCTTTTTTTCACCATCAACACCCCCCTCTTTTTTTCTCACCATCACACCCCCCTCTTTTTTTTCTCACCATCAACACCCCCCTTTTTTTTCACCATCAACACCCCCCTCTTTTTTTTCACCATCAACACCCCCCTCTTTTTTTTTCACCATCAACACACCCCCTCTTTTTTCCCATCAACACCCTTTTTTTTTCACCATCAACACCCCCCTCTTTTTTCACCATCAACACCCCCCTTTTTTCTCACCATCAACACCCCCCTCTTTTTTCTCACCATCAACCCCCCTCTTTTTTCTCACCATCAACACCCCCCTCATTTTTGTTCTCACCATCAACACCCCCCCTCTTTTTTTCTCACCATCAAACCCCCCCTTTTTTTTTCACCATCAACACCCCCCTCTTTTTTTTTCCACCATCAACACCCCCCTCTTTTTTTTTCACCATCAACACCCCCCTCTTTTTTTTCACCATCAACACCTCTTTTTTCCACCTAACACCCCCTTTTTTTCACCATCAACACCCCCCTCTTTTTTTCTCACCATCAACACCCCCCTCTTTTTTTTCACCATCAACACACCCCTCTTTTTTTTTCACCATCAACACCCCCTCTTTTTTTTCACCATCACACCCCCCTCTTTTTTTCTCACCATCAACACCCCCCTCTTTTTTTTTTCACCATCACACCCCCCTCTTTTTTTCTCACCATCAACACCCCCCCTCTTTTTTTTCACCATCAAAAACCCCCCCCTTTTTTTTTTACCATCAAAACCCCCCCCATTTTTTTCCCCATCAAACCCCCTTTTTTTTACCATCAAAACCCCCCCATTTTTTTCCCCCCTCAACACCCCCCTCTTTTTTTTCGCCATCAACACCCCCTCATTTTACACCATCAAAACCCCCACATTTTAAACCCCCTCTAATCACTTCCCCCTTTTTCAATTTTTCGTTAAACTCGAAACCACTTTTTTTTACCCCATTACTGTCATTTTTTTCTTCTTCCCCTCCTCCACAAATTACTGCCTACATAATCCCCCTCTTCCTCCCTATGTACGTTCTATCCTACATAATTTCCTCTCCTCCTAATAACAGTTACCGCCCAAAAAATTTTCCCCTTTTCCCCCCTATTTTAAGTTACTAGCCTACATAATTTCCTCTCCTCCTATATATAACTTACTAGCCCACATAATTTTCTCCCATATATACAGTTTCTAGCCTAATAATTTCCTCTCCCCCTATATTACAGTCACTAGCCACTAAACCCCTCCTCCTAATAAGTTTTTTATACATAATTTCCTCTCCCCTATATATACATTACTAGCCTAATAATTTCCCCTCCTCCTTATTACGTTACAGCCCACATAATTTTCCCCTCCCATATATACAGTTTTAGCCACATTTTCCTCTCCTCCTATATATACAGTTATAGCCTACTAATTTTTCCTCTTTCCCCCTATATACGTCCTAGCCTACATAATTTTCCCCTCCCCCCTTTATACGTTACTACCTACATAATTTTCCCTCCTCCTATATATACAATTACTAGCGTACATAAATTTTCCCCTTCCTCCTATATATACGTTACTAGCCTAATAATTTCCTCTCCTCCATATAAGTTACTAGCCCACATAATTTTCCCCCCTCCATTATACGTTACTAGCTACATAAACACCCCTCTTCCTCCCTATATACAGTTTCTAGCCTAAAATTTTCCCCCTCCTATTAACATTACTCCCTACATAATTTCCTCTCCCCTAATATACAGTTTCTAAACCTACATAACACCCCTCTTCCTCCCATATACAGGTTTTCTAGCCTACATCATTTTCCCCTCCTCCTATAATACAGTTTTTCTAGCCTACATAATTTCCCCTCCCCCAAATAGTTTTCTAGCCAATAATTCCCTCTCCCCCTATATAGTTACAGCCTACATAATTCCCTTCCCCCTACATAACATTACTAGCCCACATAATTTCCCTCCCCCCCTATATTCAGTTACAGCCTACATTTTCCCTCTCCTCCTACTTACATTATAGCCTAATAATTTCCCCTCCCCCTATATATACAGTTACTAGCCTACATAATTTCCTCTCCCCCTATATTTACATTACTAGCCTACATAATTTTTTCCCCCCCCTCCTTATATACAATTTCTCCTCATAATTTCCCTCTTCCTCCCATATATACAGTTACGCCTACATATTTCCCTCCCCCCTATATATCATTATACCTACATAATTTCCTTTCCCCCCCAAAATTTCTTATAGCCTACATAACACCCCTCTTCCTCCCTAATTTCAGTTATAGCCCACATAATTTCCCTCCTCCTATATATCAGTTTTCTACCTACAAATTTTCCCTCCTCCATATAACGTCCCTACCTACATAATTTTCCCCTCCTCCTATATATACAGTTACAGCCCTACATAATTTCCTCTCCTCCTAATAAAATTTTCAGCCTACATAATTTCCTCTCCTCCTAATATCAGTTACTACCTACAAATTCCTCCCTCCATATAACAGTTTCTAGCCTACATATTTCCTTTTCCCCCTATATATACATTACTAACCCACTAATTCCTCTCCTCCTATATAACAGTTTACTACCTACATAATTTTCCCAATCCTCCCCTTTTACAGTTCTAGCCTACATAATTTCCTCTCCTCCTATATATACAGTTATAGCCTACATAATTTTTTCCCCTATATATACAGTTACTAGCCTACTTAATTTCCTTCCTCCCAAATAGTTACTAGTCTACATAATTTTCCCCTCTCCCAAATACATTACTAGTCTACATAATTTCCTCTCCTCCTATTAAAGTTACTGCCCACATAAATTTCCTCTCCTCCTATATAACAGTCACTAGCTAAAATAATTTTTCCCCCCCCCTCCCAATACAGTTACCGCCTACTATTTCCTTTCCCCCCTATATATACAGTTACTAGCCTACATATTTCCCCTCCTCCTATATATACACTTACTACCCACATAATTTCCTCTCCTATATACAGTTATACCTACATAATTTTCCCTCCCCCTTATATACAGTTTTCTAGCCTACATAATTTCCTCTTCCTCCCATATACAGTTACTAGCCTACATAATTTTCCTCCCTCCTATATATACAGTTTCTAGCCTACATAAATTCCTCTCCCCCCTATATACAGTTACTAGCCTCATAAAATTTTCCCTCCTCCTATATATACAGTTCTAGCCCACTAAGTTCCTCTTCTCCCTATATACGACTAGCCTAATAATTTCCTCTCCTCCCAAAAAAATTTTCTACCTACATAATTTCCTTTCCCCCCCTATATACAGTTACTAGCCCCCCTAATTTCCTTCCTCCTATATATATACAGTTACTAGCCTCAAATTTCCTTCTCCTCCCATATTACAGTTACTAGCCTACATAATTTCCTCTCCCCTTATATAGTTACTAGTACTAATTTTCCCCTTCCCCCCTATATACATTACTAGCCTAATAATTTCCTCTCCTCCTATATATAGTTACTAGCCTACAAAATTTCCCCCTCCCCCTTAATACAGTTCTACCTACATAATTTTCCCCTCCTCCCAAAATACAGTTCTAGCCACTAATTTCCTTCCCCCTCCAATTACAGTTACTAGCCTCATAATTTTTCCCCTTTCCCCCCTATATACAGTTATACCTACATAATTTCCTCTCCTCCTATATATACAGTTTCTAGCCTACATAATTTTCCTTCCTAATATACAGTTTTTAGCCTACTTAAATTTTCCCCTCCTCCCTATATAGTTTTTCTAGTCACATAATTTCCTCTCCTCCCTTTTTCAGTTACTAGTCTACATAATTCCTTCCTCCTTTATTACATTATAGCCTACATAATTTCCTCTCCTCCTATATATACGTTACTAGCCCCATAATTTCCTCTCCTCCCTATACCATTACTAGCCACATAAATTTTCCCCTCCCCTATATATACGTTTTTTTACCTACATAATTTCCTCTCCTCCTATAATTTAAATTACTCCTACAAATTTCCTCTCCCCCTATATATACGTTTTCAGCCTACATAATTTCCTCTCCTCCTACATATACAGACAACCCCCACAAATCACCCCTCTTCCCCCCTATATAAGTTATAGCCTGCATAATTTCCTCTCCCCCTATATATACAGTTCAGCCTACAAATTTCCTCTCCTCCTATATTATACATTACTAGCCTACATCTTTCCTCTCCCCCTATATTACGTTTCTACCTACATAATTTTTCCCCTTCCTACTATACATTACTAGCCACATAAATTTTCCCCTCCCCCCTACATATACATTACTAGCCACATAATTTCCTCTCCTCCTAATAACGTTACTAGCCTAATAATTTCCTCCCTCCTATATATACATTTCTGCCTACTAATTTCCTCTCCTCCTTATTACATTACCCCATCATAACACCCTCTTCCCCCCCTATTACAGTTCTAGCCTAATAAATTTCCTCTCCCCCTATATAACGTTATAGCCTCATAAACACCCCCCCTTCCTCCCTATAACAGTTATACCTACTAATTTCCTCTCCTCCTATTATTTTCAGTTCTAGCCTACATAATTTTCCCCTCCCCTATTAAACAGTTACTAGCCTACTAATTTCCTCCCTCCATATATAGTTTTAAAGCTACTAATTTCCTCTCCCCCTATATATACGTACAGCCACATCATTTCCCTCCTCCTATATATACATTACTAGCCTACAAAATTTCCCTTCCTCCTATATACAGTTCTAGCCTACATAATTTTCCTCTCCTCCCATATATACAGTTACTAGCCTACATAATTTCCTCTCCTCCTATATATACAGTTACTAGCCTACATAATTTCCTCTCCTCCTATATATACAGTTACTAGCCTACATAATTTCCTCTCCTCCTATATATACAGTTACTAGCCTACATAATTTCCTCTCCTCCATACATTTACTAGCCTACATAATTTCCTCTCCTCCTATATATACAGTTACTAGCCTACATAATCCCTCTCTCCCCTCCTCCCTACAGCTCATCGCCTACATGATCACCACACTGGTCTCCTTAGTGGGCAACACACTGGTGATCCTCGTGGTGCGCTACAACAGAAACATGCGTAGCTCCACCAATCAGTACCTGGTGAACCTGGCCGTGGCGGACCTGTTGGTGACCCTCCTCTGCAAGTGGGTGCACCTCGTTCGACACCTGTCCTACCCGCATTACGTCCTGCCAGCCTTCATGTGCTATTTGGATGGCTTTGTGCAGGGTAGGTTTGTGTATGTGTGGGGGGGTAGGGGGGGTGAGGATGTTGATGAGTAGTAGTAGTAGTAGTAGTAGTAGTAGTAGTAGTAGTAGTAGTAGTAGTAGTAGTAGTAGTAGTAGTAGTAGTAGTAGTAGTAGTAGTATAGGAGTAGGAGGAAGAGGAGGAGGGTTGGAGGGGAAGTGAGTGAAGGTCCAGTGTGTGTGTGTGTGTTGTGTGTGTGTGTGTGTGTGTGTGGTGTGTGTGTGTGTTGTGTGTGTGTGTGTGTGTGGTGTGTGTGTGTGTGTGTGTGTGTCGTGCGTGCGTGTGGGTGTTCGATTTTAGTTTTTTCTTGTTGTTTCAGATTCCAATTTTTTTGCTTATTTTTAACTTGTTTTTACTGTCCTGTCTCTCTGTCTGTCTGTCTGTCTGTTCTGTCCTGTCCCTGTCTCTGTTCTGTCTGTCCTGTCTGTCCTGTCTTCCTGGTTCTGTCCTGTCTCTTCTGTCGGTCTGTCCTGTCTGTCTTCTCTGTCGTCTGTCTGTCTGTCTGTTCTGTCTGTCCTGTCTGTCCTCTGTCCTGTCTGTCGGGGTCTGTCCTGTCTCTGTCTGTCTGTCGTCTGTCTGTCTGTCTGTCTGTCTGTCTCTGTCCGTCCTGTCTGTCTGTCTGTCTGTCTGTTCGGTCTGCTGTATCCCTCTCTCTCTCTCTCTCCTCTCCCTCATCTCTCTCTCTCTCATCTCTCTCTCTCTCTCTCCTCTCTCTCTCTTCTCACCAATTTTTTTGTTGTTGCTTGTTTTTTTTTCCGTGAGAGAGAGAGAGAGAGAGAGAGAGAGAGAATAGAGCGAGAGAGAGAGAGAGAGAGAGAGAGAGAGAGATAGAGAGAGAGAGAGAGATGAGACTAACCATGCACCTCCGACTCAAGGCTATTGTGTTTCTTCTTAAATGTGCTCGGCCAGAAAGAAAGTAAAAAGTGCACATAATGGAACAAAAGAAAGGCAAATAACTAAAGAGGAAACAATGGAGGGAGAGAAAGAGGCGAGACACTCTTACGAAAAGAACATTTATTTTCTCTTTTGAAGGAAACTCTCTCTCTTCTCTCATCTCTCTCTCTCTCTCTCGTTCTTCTCTCTCTCTCTCTCTCCTCTCTCTCTCTCCATCCGCTATCATTTCATCTCTCTCTCCTCTCTCTCTCTCTCTCTCCTCTCCTCTCTCTTTTCCCTCTTTTGAAGGAAACTCTCTCTCTCGCTCTCATCCCCTCGTTTTTTTTTTTTTTTTTTTTTTTTTCGTCGTTTGAAGGAAACTCTCTCTTCTCTCTCTTTTTTTTTTCTCTTTTGAAGGAACTCTCTCTCTCCCCTCTCCTCTTTTTTTTCTCTATTTGAAGGACCTCTCTCTCTCTCTCTCCTCAGTCTCTCTCTCTCTCATCCTCTCTCTCTCTCTCTCTCTCTCTCTCCCCGTACATAACTATCTATTACATTAACTATACATTTTTCTTAGTCCAAAATTACTACTCTTAACCCCTTGAGGCCCAGAACGTGATTTTCATTGTGATTTGGATACCATTAGACGATTTTTAGTTAATATTGTCAATATTTTATAGAAATGACCTGTTTAGTAGATTTGTGCACTAGTTAATTTGGTATATTAAGTTACTCTTCGTAGTTTTATGGGTAATAACAGACGATTTCATGTAGCAAAGGAAAGATCTGGGCGTGAAGGGGTTAAGCCGAGTAATTTCCTTCTTTGTATGTATGTGTATTAAATTTCTTTTATTTTTTCTGACTATACCTTCGAGTGCAACAAAATTATTACTATTATTATTATTATCATTATTATCACTACCCTCTTTTCCTTGGTCATCAATAATTATTTAAGCTCATTTTCTTCTTTGTATGTATATTATGTACGTATTACTTTCTTTTATCTTTCCTGTCTGTGCATTTTGGGGAAACAAACTCATTATTATTATTATTATCACTACCGCACATTATAATCCTTGGTCAAAACTAACTATTCAAGCTCACTGCCTTCATTCTTTGTATCATGTCTATTTGTTTTGTATCTACATCTATCATGGATTATTTTCTTTATAGTTTTCTGTCTATACCTTCGAGTGAAACAAAATTATTACTTTTATCATTACTATTATTATCACTACCCTGTTTTCCTTCGTTCCACCTCACTATTCAAACTCATTTTCATCTTTATATCATCTATAATGTGTATTATTTACTTTTATTTATACTATTTACACCTTCGGGCGAAACAAAATAATTAGTATCATCATTCTTTTCACGATCCCCATCCTCCTCCCGCAGCCACCTCCCTGGTAGCGAGTGTGTTCACCTTAACAGTGATCAGCATCGGGCGGTTCGTGGCCATCATGTACCCGCTCCACGCCCGCACCTCGCCGGACCGCGCTATTCGCGTCATCGCCGCGGTGTGGGTGGCCTCAGCGCTACTCTCCTGTCCCATGCTGTTCTTCAGAGAGTTTTATAAGACGGAGGTAAGGGTTTGTGTGTGTGTGTGTGTGTGTGTGTGTGTGTGTGTGTGGTGTGTGTGTGTGTGTGTGTGTTGTGTGTGTGTGTGTGTGGTGTGTGTGTGTGTGTGTGTGTGTGTGTGTGTGTAGGGGGTAGGGGGGAAGGGGTGTTAGTGTGTGGGCCTGTGTGTGTGGGAGGGGTGTTAGTATTAGTGTGTTTCTCCTCTCTTACCCTATGCTGTGCTTCCGAGAATTTTATAAGACGGAGGTATGTGGGCGGGGGGGGGGGGGGGTTTAATGGGGTTGTTAGTGGGTTTGTTAATGGAGTTGTGGGGGGGGGGGAGGTGTGTCTTTGTTCAATGTTGTCTTCTTGTTCTCTTTGTGTCTTTCTTTTTCTTTTTAGTTTTTTGGTTTTTTTTTGTCCTTGTCTTTTCCTTCCCCTTCTCCTTCCTTTCCCTCTCCCCCTTCATTTACCTACCCTTTTTGTCTTTTTTCCACTTCTTTAAAACCCTTTTTTTTTTTTTTTTTCCACTTCATTTACCCTTTTTTTCTCCCTTCCCTGCAGTGGGCTAACTTCACCACGTACAACTGCGACGCGTTCTTCTATATCTATCCCTCCTTCATTCCTTCCTTCCTTTCCTTCCCTTTCCTCCCTTCCAATCATGCCTCCTTCCTTTATTCCTTCCAATCCCTTCATTCCCTTCTATCCTTCATTCCTTCCTTTCCTCCCTTCCAATCATGCCTCCTTCATTTATTCCTTCCCATCTATTATCCCTTCATTCCCTTCTATCCATCCCTCCTTCATTCCTACCTTCCCTCCTTCCTTCCATCCATCCATCCATCCATCCATCCATCCATCCATCCATCCATCCATCCTTTCCTTCCTTCCCTTCTATCCATCCTACCTTCCCTCCTCCTTCCTTCCTTCCATCCATCCATCCATCCATCCATCCATCCATCCATCCATCCATCCATCCTTCCTTCCCTTCTATCCATCCTTCTTTCCTTTAATTCCTATCCTTCATCCACCCCTCCTTAAAATATCCCTCTAATTAATCCCTACATATATATTTATCTATACTATTTCCCTCTCTTAATTTTCTCTTTTTTTTTTTTTTTCCCACTCCCCTTCTTTCCCTCCCCTTTTTTTCCCCTCCCCTTATTCTTTTCCCCTCCTCCCCTTTTTTCTTTTCCCCTCCCCTTCTTTCCCCCTCCCCCTTTTTTTTTCCCCTCCCCTTTTTTCCCCCTCCCCCTTTTTTTCTCCCCCCTCCCCCTTTTTTTTCCCCTCCCCCTTTTTACCTCCCATTCTTCTCCCCCTCCCGCCCTTTTCTTTTTTTTTTTTTTTTTTTTTTATTTTTTTTTTTCCTTTTCCCCACCTTCTTTCCCCTCCCCTTCCTTCCCAGTGGGCCAATTTCATCACGTACAGATGCGACGAGTTCTTCTATCTATCCTAGAGTTCTTCATGCCTTCCTTTCCTTCCCTTCCCTTCTCTTCCATCACTCCCTCCTTAATTTACCCCTTTTTCCCCTCTTAATTTACCCCTTTTCCCCCTCTTTATTTACCCCTTTTCCCTTTCTTCCCCTGGGCCAATTTCACCACGTACAATTGCGACGAGTTTTTTAACTTTAACTTGAGAAAAAAATACCATGTTCACACCTACTGTTTCCTTCCCTACTATCTATCCCTTCATTCCTTCCTTTCTTTCTATCCACCCCTTCTTCATTCCTCATTCCTTCCCTTCGGTGGTGAATGAGTGGAATGGTCTCAGTAGACAGGCAGTTAGTGCGGAGTCATTAGGGAGCTTCAAAGGGGAGCTGGATAAGTTCATGGATGGGGATGAAAGGTGGATGTAGGTAGTGTTAGGTGACAGGAACTACCACGTGTAGGCCTCGCGGCCTCTTGTAGCTTCCTTATTTTCTTATGTTCTTATGTTCTTATGTTCTTCCATCTATCCCTCTTTCCTTTCCTTCCCTTCCATTTCATCCCTACCACCTTTATCCATGCTCCTGACTGTAAAACCTATAAGAATAAAGGTAAAAAAAAAAAAAAAAAAAAAAAAAAAAAAGAAGAGAGAGAGAAGAGAGAGAGAGAGAGAGAGAGAGAGAGAGAGAGTAGAGAGAGAGAGAGAGAGAGAGAGAGAGAGAGAGAGAGAGAGAGAGAGAGAGAGAGAGTTCTATCCACCCCATCTTCATGTCCTTCCTTCTTATAATCCATCTCTCTATCATTCATTAATTCTATCCACCCCTACCTATCCTTCAATTCATCCCTACTTATCTATTTATATCATTTA
The DNA here is from genome assembly GCA_016584305.1 of Chionoecetes opilio. NCBI lineage: Eukaryota > Metazoa > Arthropoda > Malacostraca > Decapoda > Majidae > Chionoecetes > Chionoecetes opilio. The sequence continues at coordinate 735,835 of JACEEZ010002275.1, forward strand.
CCTCTCCAATTTGATACCTGGAACTCTCGCCGATCGGAACTCTCGCCGCCGTCGTCGAGTTCCAATTCTTGATATTACAGGACCCAATATATACATTTAATCAAGTGTTACCCGTGTTTCTGCATTCAGGGATGAAATACTATCGTTGGCTTGATCAGTTAGGTTAGATTAGGTGCCATTGTCCAGGTTAGGTTAAAATGTCCACGTCGACGAGAGTTCTAGTTTGTTGTTTCGGCGAGAATTCCCATCGGCGACAGTTCCATAAACCTCTACTTTACCCTATTTTTCCCTTCCTTCCAGTGGGCGTCCTTTCCTTCCCTTCTCTCTATCCCTTCATTTATCTTATTTTCTTGACCTTCCTTCCAGTGGGCGTCCTTTCCTTCCCTTCTCTCTATCCCTTCATTTATCTTATTTTCTTGACCTTCCTTCCAGTGGGCGTCCTTTCCTTCCCTTCTCTCTATCCCTTCATTTATCTTATTTTCTTGACCTTCCTTCCAGTGGGCGTCCTTTCCTTCCCTTCTCTCTATCCCTTCAGTTATCTTATTTTCTTGACCTTCCTTCCAGTGGGCTTCTTTTCCTTCCCTTCTCTCTATCCCTTCATTTATCTTATTTTCTTGACCTTCCTTCCAGCGGGCTTCCTTTCCTTCCCTTCTCTCTATCCCTTCATTTATCTTATTTTCTTGACCTTCCTTCCAGTGGGCTTCTTTTCCTTCCCTTGTATCTATCCCTTCAGTTATCTTATTTTCTTGACCTTCCTTCCAGCGGGCTTCCTTTCCTTCCCTTCTCTCTATCCCTTCATTTATCTTATTTTCTTGACCTTCCTTCCAGTGGGCTTCCTTTCCTTCCCTTCTCTCTATCCCTTCATTTATCTTATTTTCTTGACCTTCCTTCCAGTGGGCTTCCTTTCCTTCCCTTGTATCTATCCCTTCAGTTATCTTATTTTCTTGACCTTCCTTCCAGTGGGCTTCTTTTCCTTCCCTTCTCTCTATCCCTTCATTTATCTTATTTTCTTGACCTTCCTTCCAGTGGGCTTCTTTTCCTTCCCTTGTATCTATCCCTTCAGTTATCTTATTTTCTTGACCTTCCTTCCAGTGGGCTTCCTTTCCTTCCCTTGTATCTATCCCTTCATGTATCTTATTTTCTTGACCTTCCTTCCAGTGGGCGTCCTTTCCTTCCCTTGTATCTATCCCTTCATGTATCTTATTTTCTTGACCTTCCTTCCAGTGGGCGTCCTTTCCTTCCCTTCTCTCTATCCCTTCATGTATCTTATTTTCTTGACCTTCCTTCCAGTGGGCTTCTTTTCCTTCCCTTGTATCTATCCCTTCAGTTATCTTATTTTCTTGACCTTCCTTCCAGTGGGCTTCCTTTCCTTCCCTTGTATCTATCCCTTCATTTATCTTATTTTCTTGACCTTCCTTCCAGTGGGCTTCTTTTCCTTCCCTTGTATCTATCCCTTCAGTTATCTTATTTTCTTGACCTTCCTTCCAGTGGGCTTCCTTTCCTTCCCTTCTCTCTATCCCTTCATTTATCTTATTTTCTTGACCTTCCTTCCAGTGGGCTTCTTTTCCTTCCCTTGTATCTATCCCTTCAGTTATCTTATTTTCTGACCTTCCTTCCAGTGGGCTTCCTTTCCTTCCCTTCTCTCTATCCCTTCATTTATCTTATTTTCTTGACCTTCCTTCCAGTGGGCTTCTTTTCCTTCCCTTGTATCTATCCCTTCAGTTATCTTATTTTCTTGACCTTCCTTCCAGCGGGCTTCTTTTCCTTCCCTTGTATCTATCCCTTCATTTATCTTATTTTCTTGACCTTCCTTCCAGTGGGCTTCTTTCCTTCCCTTGTATCTATCCCTTCAGTTATCTTATTTTCTTGACCTTCCTTCCAGTGGGCGTCCTTTCCTTCCCTTCTCTCTATCCCTTCATTTATCTTATTTTCTTGACCTTCCTTCCAGTGGGCTTCCTTTCCTTCCCTTCTCTCTATCCCTTCAGTTATCTTATTTTCTTGACATTCCTTCCAGTGGGCTTCCTTTTCCTTCCCTTGTATCTATCCCTTCAGTTATCTTATTTTCTTGACCTTCCTTCCAGTGGGCTTCCTTCCTTCCCTTCTCTCTATCCCTTCAGTTATCTTATTTTCTTGACCTTCCTTCCAGTGGGCTTCTTTTCCTTCCTTGTATCTATCCCTTCATTATCTTATTTTCTGACCTTCCTTCCAGTGGGCTCTTTCCTTCCTTGTATCTATCCCTTCAGTTATTTATTTGTCTTGACCTTCTTCCAGTGGGCTTCTTTTCTCCCTTGTATTATCCTTATTTATCTTATTTTCTGACCTTCCTTCCAGTGGGCTTCTTTCCTTCCCTTGTTTATCCCTTCATTTTTATTTTCTTGACCTTCTTCAGTGGGCTTCTTTTCCTTCCCTTCTCTCTATCCCTTCATTTATCTTATTTTCTTGACCTTCCTTCCAGTGGGCTTCTTTTCCTTCCCTTGTATCTATCCTTCATTTATCTTATTTTCTTGACTTCCTTCCAGCGGCTTCTTTTCCTTCCCTTGTATCTATCCTTCATTTTTCTTATTTTCTTGACCTTCCTTCCAGTGGGCTTCTTTTCCTTCCCTTGTATCTATCCCTTCATTTATCTTATTTCTTGACCTTCCTTCCAGTGGGCTTCTTTTCCTTCCCTTCTCTCTATCCCCTTTATTTATCTTATTTTCTTGACCTTCCTTCCAGTGGGCTTCTTTTCCTTCCCTTGTATCTATCCCTTCATTTATCTTATTTTCTTGACCTTCCTTCCAGCGGGCTTCTTTTCCTTCCCTTGTATCTATCCCTTCATTTATCTTATTTTCTTGACCTTCCTTCCAGCGGGCTTCTTTCCTTCCCTTGTATCTATCCCTTCATTTTTCTTATTTTCTTGACCTTCCTTCCAGTGGGCTTCTTTTCCTTCCCTTCTCTCTATCCCTTCATTTATCTTATTTTCTTGACCTTCCTTCCAGTGGGCTTCTTTTCCTTCCCTTGTATCTATCCCTTCATTTATCTTATTTTCTTGACCTTCCTTCCAGCGGGCTTCTTTTCCTTCCCTTGTATCTATCCCTTCATTTATCTTATTTTCTTGACCTTCCTTCCAGTGGGCTTCTTTTCCTTCCCTTCTCTCTATCCCTTCATTTATCTTATTTTCTTGACCTTCCTTCCAGTGGGCTTCTTTTCCTTCCCTTCTCTCTATCCCTTCATTTATCTTATTTTCTTGACCTTCCTTCCAGCGGGCTTCTTTTCCTTCCCTTGTATCTATCCCTTCATTTATCTTATTTTCTTGACCTTCCTTCCAGCGGGCTTCTTTCCTATCCCTTCTTCTATCCCAGTTATCTTTTTCATGAACTTCCTCCAGTGGGTTCTTTCCTTCCCCTTCTCTCTATCCCTTCATTTATCTATTTCTTGACCTCCTTCCAGCGGGCTTCTTTTCCTTCCCTTGTATCTATCCCTTCATTTATCTTATTTTCTTGACATTCCTTCCAGTGGGCCAACTTCACCACGTACAACTGCGACGAGTTCTTCCCCACGGTGCGAGAGCTGCGTCAGGGCGTGTGTGTGGTGACCTTCGACGCCAAGCAACTCTTCTACATCATCTTTACCGTCACCTGCTACTTCCTGCCCGTCACCATTATGATCGTCAACTAAGGTGTGTGTGTGTGTGTGTGTGTGGTGTGTGTGTGTGTGTGTGTGTGTGTGTGTGTGTGGTGTGTGTGTGTGTGTGTGGTGTGTGTGTGTGTGTGGTGTGTGTGTGTTTGTGTGTGCTGTCTGTGTGTGTGTGTGTTGTTGTGCGTGTGTTTGTGTGTGTTGTGTTGTGGTGTGTGTGTGTGTCTATCTCTCTCCTCTCTGTTTGCCTGTCTCTGTCTGTAGTCTGTGGTTTTGTCTGTCAATCTGTCTATAATAATTTTGTTGTCCTTCTCTGTCTGTCTGTCTGTATGTCTCTCTCTCTCTCTCTCTCTCTCTCTCTCTCTCTCTCTCTCTCTCTCTCTCTCTCTCTCTCTCGTATGTGTTGTGTTTGGTTTTGTCTGTCTATCTGTATTTCGTCCTCTCTCTCCTCTCTCTCTCTCTCTCTCTCTCCTCTCCTCTCTCTCTCTCTCTCTCTCTTCTCTCTCCTTCTCTGGGTTAGATTTTACGATCAAATTTACGCAATCTCTCAAACCACTGAGTCAGTAAACTTTTCTTCTCCTCTCCTCCTCCTCCTCCTCCTCCTCCTCCTCCTCCTCCTCCCCCCTCCTCCTCCTCCTCCTCTGCGGGTGTCGATGATTGAAAGGAAGGAAAGAAGGTATCAAATATTTCTGATTCACTAACTCTCCCTTCCTCCTCCTCCTCCTCCTCCTCCTCCTCCTTCCATTCCTTCTCTCCCTTCCTACTCCCTTCCTTCCTCCCTTCCTTCCCTTCCTCCTCTCTTTCCTTCCTCCTCCTCCTCCTTCCTTTCCTTCCTTCCTTCCTTCCTTCCTTCCTTCCTTCCTTCCTTTATTCCCTCCCTCTCTACCTCCCTTCCTTCCTTCCTCCTTCCCTTCCTCCTTACTTCCTCCCTTCCTCCTTTCCTTCCTCCCTCTCTCCCTTCCTTCCTTCCCTCTCTCCCTTCCCTCCTTCCTCTTTCCTTCCTTCCTCATTCCCTCCTTCCTTCCCTCCTTTCCTAATATTCTCCATAAACCTTCTTCCCTTCCCTCCTCTTTACTATATCTTCTTCCTTCCTTCCTTCCTTCCTTCCTTCCTCCTTCCTTCCTTCCTTCCTTCCTTCCTTCCTTCCTTCCTTCCTTCCTTCCTTCCTCCTTCCCTTCCTCCCTTCCTTCCTCTTCCTCATATTTTCCTATATCTTCTTCCTTCCTTTTTCTTCTCTCCCTCTTCCTCTTTCTTTCCCTTCCTTCCTCCTTTTCTATATGATCCAATTATTTTATCTCACTTCTGTATCTATTAATAAACTTCTCTCTCTCTCTCTCTCTCTCTCTCTCTCTCTCTCTCTCTCTCTCTCTCTCCTCTCTCTCTCTCTCTCTACCATCTACCCCCTCTCTCTCTCTACCAATCTCCCTCTCTCTCTCTCTCCATCTACCCCCCCTCTCTCTCTCTACCATCTACCCCCTCTCTCTCTTACCAATCTAACCCCCCCCCTCTCTCTCTCTCTACCAATCTAACCCCCCCCTCTCTCTCTCTTTACCAATCTAACCCCCCCTCTCTCTCTCTCTACCAATCTAACCCCCCCTCTCTCTCTCTACCAATCTAACCCCCCTCTCTCTCTTTACCAATCTAAACCCCCCCCCCTCTCTCTCTCTCTACCAATCTAACCCCCCCCTCTCTCTCTCTCTACCAATCTAACCCCCCCTCTCTCTCTCTACCAATCTAACCCCCCTCTCTCTCTCTCTACCAATCTAACCCCCCCTCTCTCTCTACCAATCTAACCCCCCCTCTCTCTCTCTCTACCAATCTAACCCCCCCCCCTCTCTCTCTCTACCAATCTAACCCCCCCTCTCTCTCTTTCTCTACAAACCACCCTATAATCCCCCCTCTCTCTCTCAAAAACCTTCTAACACCCTCTCTCTCTCTCTCTACCAACAACCCTCTAACCACTCTCTAACCCCCCCTTCGCCCCCCTCTCCCTCTCTAACCCCCACGAACCCCCCCTTTAAACCTTTAACCCCCTCTCTCTCTTAAACACCTTTTAACCCCCTCTCTCTCTCTCTACTAACCCCCCTTTTAACCAAACCCCTTACTTCCCCCCTCTCCCCTCTACCCCCAACCCCATTAACCCCCCTCTCTGCCCCCCAGCCTCATCGTGTGGAAGCTATGGGGGGCACAGCGGCCTGGGGAGCAGCACCAGCAGCAGCGGGTCACCAGGCGCAACACCCAGCGTGTGGTGCGTATGGTGACGGTGGTGTTGCTGGTGTTTGTGGTGTGCTGGACGCCCCTGCAGACACTCATACTCTACACCAGCATCACGGACCATGTAAGTAAGGCCAGACACCAGACCGAACACCATAGACCAAAAACCAGACCAAAAAGCATAGATCAAAATGAGGTGAAAGAGACATAGATAAAGAGAAATGAGAGAAAAAATAGTAAATAACACCAAAAAACAGACCGAAAACCACATACAAAAAAACATTGAGCAAACACCATAGACCAAAAAACAATAAACCAAAAAACAGACAAAAAACAGACCATGTAAGTAACGCCAAACACCAGAGACCAGAAACAACAGACCAAAAACAGAAAAAAACAGACCAAAAACAGAAAAAAACAGACCAAAAACAGAAAAAAACAGACCAAAAACCACAGACCAAACACCAGAGACAAAAAACCACACACCAAAAACTGTCAACGAATTATATCTAGTATAGTAAAATTTGATTACCATTATAGAGTAGGTAGAGAAAAGTTCAGACCAAAAACTACAGACAAGAAACCACAGACCAAAAACCACAGACCAAAAACCACAGACCAAAAACCAGACAAAAACTACAAACCAAAATCCAGACAAAAAACCACAGACCAAAAACTACAGACCAAAAACCACAGACCAAAAACCATAGACCAAAAACCACAGACCAAAAACCATAGACCAAAATCCACAGACCAAAAACCGCAGACCAAAATCCACAGACCAAAACCCGCAGACCAAAAACCGCAGACCAAAAACCGCAGACCAAAAACCATAGACCAAAAACCACAGACCAAAAACCATAGACCAAAAACCATAGACCAAAAACCACAGACCAAAAACCATAGACCAAAATCCACAGACCAAAAACCACAGACCAAAATCCACACACCAAAAACCGCAGACCAAAAACCACAACCAAAAACCACAGACCAAAAACCATAGACCAAAAACCACAGACCACAAAAACCATAGACCAAAATCCACAGACCAAAAACCACAGACCAAAATCCACACACCAAAAACCGCAGACCAAAAACCACAACCAAAACCACGACCAAAAACCATAGACCAAAATCCACAGACCAAAAACCAGACCAAAATCAACAGACCAAAAACCCCAGACCAAAATCCACAGACCAAAAACCATAGACCAAAAACCAGACCAAAAACCATAGACCAAAAACCACAGACCAAAAACCATAGACCAAAAACCAGACCAAAAACCGCAGACCAAAAACCACAGACCAAAAACCGCAGACCAAAAACCGCAGACCAAAAACCACAGACCAAAAATCATAGACCAAAGTGAGAGGTGGAAGAGATATATAGAGAGAGTAGAAAAGAAATGTATAGTTGGGGGTAATTGTAGGAGTAACACCATTTATATACCACTACACTATTTCATTTCACTTTTTCGACTACAAAATCCTACCTCACTAACTCAATTCCTTCTCATTTTCTCTATCTCTCTTTTTTTGCGTCTAGGATCCTTTGTTCCCTAATACTAATTATATATCTCTCTCCCTCCTTCGTTTCCTGATACTAATACTATCTATTCTCTCTCTCTCTCTCTCTCTCTCTCTCTCTCTCTCTCTCTCTCTCTCTCTCTCTCTCTCTCTCTCTCTCTTTTATTATTTTCCTTCCCTTCATCCTTCGTTTCCTGATACTAATACTCTCTCTTCTCCTCTCTCTCTCTCTCTCTCTTCTCTCTCTCTCCTCTCTCTCTCTTTTTATTATTTTCCTTCCCTTCATCCTTCGTTTCCTGATACTAATACTCTCTCTCTCTCTCTCTCTCTCTCTCTCTCTCTCTCTCTCTCTCTCTCTCTCTCTCTCTCTCTCTCTCTCTCTCTCTCTCTCTCTCTCTCTCTCTCTTTATTATTTTCCTTCCCTTCATCCTTCGTTTCCTGATACTAATACTCTCTCTCTCTCTCTCTTCTCCCTCTCTCTCTCTCTCTTCTCTCTCTCTCTCTCTCTCTCTCTCTCTCTCTTCACTTCTCCTCACTTCACCCTCTTCCCGCATACTATACCTCATCTCCCTTCCTCTTCCCCTCTTCATCCCTACCTTCTTCACTTCCTCCTCTTCTCTCACTCCCCTCACCCCCCTCTACCCCTTTACTACTTCCTCCTATCCCTATAAACCTACACATCACTTCCTCACTTCCCTCTTCTTCACCCCACTCACTCCCCTTTCCCCTCCCCTTTTCACTCCCTCACCCCTCCTTCACTTCCCCTCTTCTTCACTCCCACTCACTACCCCTCTTCCCTTCACCCCACTCACTACCCTCTTCTTCACTTCCCACTCACCCCTCTTCTTCTCCACCACTCCCCTTCACTCCCCTCTTCTTCACTCCCACTCACTACCCCTCTTCTTCACTCCCTCCTACCTTTCTTCACTCCCACTCACTACCCTCTTCTTCATTCCCCTCTTCTTCACTCCCACTCACTACCCCTCTTCCACTCCCACTCACTTCCCCTCCCTCACTCCCTCTCCCCCCCCCCCAGCCTGAGGTACCAGAGTGGCTACAGTGGATGGAGTTTGCTGCGTCTGTTTGCACCCTCCTTCCTTCGTTCCCTGATCCTGATACTAATACTCTCTCTCTCTCTCTCTCTCTCTCTCTCTTCTCTCTCTCTCTCTCTCTCTCTCTCTCTCTCTCTCTCTCTCTCTCTCTCTCTTATTTCCCTACATCCTTCACTTCCCCTCTCCTACTCCCCTCACTCCCCCTCTCACCCCCAGCCTGAAGTACCGGAGTGGCTACAGTGGATGGAGTTTGCAGCTATTTCGTGGCGCATTCCAACTCTGCGCTCAACCCAATCATCTACTGCGGCTTCAACGCGAACTTCAGACAGGGACTTGTTACTCTGCTCTACTGCAAGCATTCGCGCTCTGGCAGATTCCACCATACGAGTAAGTGGTTGTGGTGGTGCGGTGGTGCGGTGGGGGGAGGGGGGTAGTTGGTGGTTGGTTGGTGGTGGTGGGGGAGGTGGTGGTGGGTTGTGTGGTGGTGGTGGGGTGGGGGTTGTGGGGGGTTGTGGTGGGTGGTGTTGGGGGGGTTGTGGTGGTGGTTGAGGTTGTGGGGGGTTGTGGTGGTGGTGGTGATGAGAGAGAGAGAGAGAGAGAGAGAGAGAGAGAGAGAGAGAGAGAGAGAGAGAGAGAGAGAGAGAGAGAATTTGTATCAAGAAACGAAGGAAGGAGGGAGGAAAAAAAGAGAAAAAGAGAGAGAGAGAGATCTAAAACAATATAACAAGCTCTCCCTGGTTTATATATTTGTACGTATACTACTATAACTCATTTTGTATTATTATAACTCATTTTCACCCTCTCATAACTAACTCATATTCACTCACACCATCACTTCACCCTCACCATCTAACGGAAAGTATACATACCAACCCTCCCTCCTAACTAATAATACCATATACAATCAGTGCATTTTTTAAGCAAATTTTACTGGGCGACATTTTTTGGATATCCAGAAAGGTGGTAGGCATATCTGTTAAAATATAGTTTTTTGGCTACATCATCTTCCCTCTTTTGTATGTTATGTATATATATAGATCATAATTAAGCAGTAATATGAATGCACTTCTGGATCTAGCAAACACAGATATGATGAACCATTGTATTCAGGAAGGATTTTATGAATAAATATCTTGTCGCCCAGTAGCTGAAAATTGTCCATACTGGGCGACAATTTTTCATCACTTGGAGACACTTTGGTCGCCCAGTTATGATGTAAAAAAATGCACTGATATACATAGAGTAATACCTAATTGTAACAGTAATACCCTCTACCATATAATAATACCATACACATAACAGAAAACTTTAACATAAAATAATATAATAGCTAACGCAGGGAAATCATCATGATGTACTATAAACTAATAACTCCTATAAAAAATGAGTGAAAGATTATATGTATGTATGTATGTATGTATGTATAAATCCTTAACTTTTTAACACTATCGAGTATGTACAGAAAACTTTTACCTTCCATATTTGTCTATGTATATTCGTTCTCTATTCCTTTTTTTCTCTTCCTCTCTTACCTATCTTGAGCACGAATTTAATGTTAACATGTTATCACTTCGGTTGGACCAATAAAATAAATATAACTTCCGTCTCATACTCTCTCTCTCTTTTTCCTCCTTCTCTCTTTTTCCCTCTCTCTCCCTCTCTCCCTCTTCGCTCTATTTGTAAAACTTTTTGTCAATAAACTAATAATAATAATCTTTTCCCTCCCTCTCTCATTCGTTCCCTGATACTAAATACTATTTACTCCCTCTTCCCCTTCCCTCTCCCCTACCCCTTATCTGCTTCTGCCCCTGCCTCTTCCTCCCACCCGCCCCTGCCTCTCCCCCCTTCCCCCGGCCCAGCAGGGTCGTGGCGGGGCCTGACGGGCAGGGACACCCTCTCGGGCTACTCGGGGCCCGAACCCGCGGTCCTCGTCGAGATGGGATCCGTGCGCCACTCCAGGTGAGAGGGAAAGAATCACCTGTCTGACAGACACAGACAGTCTGTCTTCTGTCAAACAGACAGACAGAGACCGAGAGAAAGAAAGAGAGAGAGAGAGAGAGAGAGAGAGAGAGAGAGAGAGAGAGAGAGAGAGAGAGAGAGAGAGAGAGAGAGAGAGAGAGAGAGAGAGAGAGAGAGAGAGAGAGAAAAAAGAGGAGAGAGGAGAGAGGGAGAGAGAAGAGAGAGAGAGAGAGAGAGAGAGAGAGAGGGGAGAAGGAGAGGAGAGAAGAGAGAAAATCTTATTTTCATATTCATTCTATTCCTACATTTTCACTTTCATTTGTTTTGTAATCTCTTTCTTCATTTCTCTTTCCCTGAATTCTAAATAATTACTAATCTCTATGTAAATATATAATACACCATTAATGTCCATAAAACACAACATTTTGTATAATAATAATAGTGTTTACCATATTCGTCGATAAGCTTTAGTAATGTTTATAGTGAGTCGTTAATAATATAATTAATTACCAATATTATTAACAATACTAAAAATAATAATAATAACAATCAAAAATCAAAAATAAAATATATATATAATAATAATAACAGTAATAATAATAACAGGAATAAAAAATAATAACTAGATGGCCAGAGCTCTGACCTCAAACAAGCGTCCAGTTGGTGACCTTGAAATGTCAGTCAAGGTCAAGGTCATTAAAAAGGTCACCATTGTATTCCTTGCATATATATTCCTAAGTAGCCCATTTAAACCCAATATATCATAATCATATTAATAGTATTATACTGTACCGTCAACAACACTATAGTCGCCACTGCGCTAATGTCGCCAGGCGCCAATTATTACGAATTTTAGCATCACTACAGAAGTTTATGTGCCACTGAAGACAGGTACATAATATAAACTACTGTGCATGCCTCTTCAGTGACACAAACAAGTCTGCAGTGAGGCTAAAATTCGTAATAGCATATGGCGCCTGGCGACATTAGTGCAGCGGCGACTATTGTGTTGTTGACGGTAGATGTAAGTTGGTATTTAAGTGTTTTTCCTCTTTTTCCTCCTCCTCCTCCTCCTCCTCCTCTTCCTCCTCCTCCTCCTCTTCCTCCTCCTCCTCCTCCTCCTCCTCCTGATGTAATTTTGGTATTTATGTTTTTTCTTCTTTTTCTTCCTATCTTTCGTCTATCAATCCTCCTCCTCCTCCTCCCCCTCCCCCCACAGGCTCACACAGCGGGCCTCGGCGTCGTCGGTCAACGGGCGTCTGGTATACTCAGGATCCAGCCGAGAGTTACGTCACAACA
>JACEEZ010002275.1:752500-765000 GCA_016584305.1 Chionoecetes opilio
TCCAACGCCATTTCATAATGTATCAACGGCATTTTATAATGCATCAATGGCATTTTATAATGCATCAATGGCATTTTATAATGCATCAATGGCATTTTATAATGCATCAATGGCATTTTATTATGCATCAATGGCATTTTATAATGCATCAATGGCATTTTATAATGCATCAATGGCATTTTATAATGCTTTCAACGGCATTTCATAATGCATCAACGGCATTTTATAATGCATCAATGGTATTTTATAATGCTTTCAACGGCATTTCATAATGCATCAACGGCATTTTATAATGCATCAATGGCATTTTATAATGCTTTCAACAGCATTTCATAATGCATCAGCGGCATTTTATAATGCATCAATGGTATTTTTGTATGCTTTCAACGGCATTTCATAATGCATCAAAGGCATTTTATAATGCTTTCAACGGCATTTCATAATGCATCAACGGCATTTTATAATGCATCAATGGCATTTTTTTATGCTTTCAACGGCATTTTATAATGCTTTCAACGACATTTCATAATGCATCAACGGCATTTATAATGCATCAATGCAGTTTAACGGCATTTTATAATGCATCAACGGCATTTTTTATGCTTTCAACGGCATTTCATAATGCATCAACGGCATTTTATAATGCATCAAGGCATTTTTTTATCTTTCACGCATTATATGCACACGGCATTTTTTTATGCTTTCAACGGCATTTATAATGCATCAACGGCATTTTTTTTATGCTTTCAACGGCATTTATAATGCATCAACGGCATTTTTTTATGCTTTCAACGGCATTTCATAATGCATAACGGCATTTTTTTATGCTTTCAACGGCATTTCATAATGCATCAACGGCATTTTATAATGCATCAACGGCATTTTTTTATGCTTTCAACGGCATTTTATAATGCATCAACGGCATTTTTTTATGCTTTCAACGGCATTTTATAATGCATCAACGGCATTTTTTTATGCTTTCAACGGCATTTTATAATGCATCAACGGCATTTTTTTATGCTTTCAACGGCATTTTATAATGCATCAACGGCATTTTTTTATGCATTTCAACGGCATTTTATAATGCATCAACGGCATTTTTTTATGCTTTCAACGGCATTTTATAATGCATCAACGGCATTTTTTTATGCTTCCAACTTCATTTCATAATGCATCAACGGCATTTTATAATGGCATCAATGGCATTTTATAATGCATCAATGGCATTTTTTTATGCTTTCAACGGCATTTTATAATGCATCAACGGCATTTTATAATGCATCAACGGCATTTTATAATGCATCAATGGCATTTTATAATGCATCAATGGCATTTTATAATGCATCAATGGCATTTTTTTATGCTTTCAACGGCATTTTATAATGCATCAACGGCATTTTATAATGCATCAACGGCATTTTATAATGCATCAATGGCATTTATAATGCATCAGGCATTTTATAATGCATCAATGGTATTTTTTATGCTTTCAACGGCATTTCATAATGCATCAACGGCATTTTATAATGCTTTCAACGGCATTTCATAATGCATCAATGGCATTTTTTTATGCTTTCAACGGCATTTCATAATGCATCAACGGCATTTTTTATGCTTTCAACGGCATTTCATAATGCATCAACGGCATTTTTTAATGCTTTCAACGGCATTTTATAATGCATTAACGGCATTTTTTTATGCTTTCAACGGCATTTTATAATGCATCAATGGCATTTTTTTATGCTTTCAACGGCATTTCATAATGCATCAACGGCATTTTTTAATCCTTTCAACTACAATTTATAATGCATCAACGGAGTTTTTTAATGCTTTCAACGACAATTTATAATGCATCAATGGCATTTTATAATGCATCAATGGCATATTTTAATGCATCAACGGCATTTTATAATGCATCAACGGTATTTTATAATGCATCAACGGCATTTTATAATGCATCAATGGCATTTTATAATGCATCAACGGCATTTTATAATGCATCAACGGCATTTTATAATGCATCAACGGCATTTTATAATGCATCAATGGCATTTTTAATGCTTTCAACGGCATTTTATAATGCATCAACGGCATTTTATAATGCATCAACGGCATTTTATAATGCATCAACGGCATTTTTTAATGCTTTCAACGGCATTTCATAATGCATCAATGGCATTTTATAATGCATCAACAGCATTTTTTAATGCTTTCAACGGCATTTTATAATGCATCAACGGCATTTTATAATGCATCAACGGCATTTTTTAATGCTTTCAACGGCATTTCATAATGCATCAACGGCATTTTATAATGCATCAACAGCATTTTTTAATGCTTTCAACGGCATTTATAATGCATCAACGGCATTTTATAATGCATCAACGGCATTTTTAATGCTTTCAACGGCATTTATAATGCATCAACGGCATTTTTAATGCATCAACGGCATTTTTAATGCTTTCAACGGCATTTTATAATGCATCAACAGCAAGTTTTCATAAATGCATCAACGGCATTTTTAATGCTTTCAACGGCATTTATAATGCATCAACGGCATTTTTCAAATGCTTTCAACGGCAATTTATAATGCATCAACGGCATTTTTTAATGCTTTCAACAGCATTTTATAATGCATCAACGGCATTTTTTAATGCTTTCAACGGCATTTTATAATGCATCAACAGCATTTTTTAATGCTTTCAACGACAATTTATAATGCATCAACGGCATTTTTTAATGCTTTCAACGGCAATTTATAATGCATCAACGGCATTTTTTAATGCTTTCAACGACAATTTATAATGCAATTTTATAATGCTATCTGGTAACTTGCCCCCCCCAACCCCAACCCCCCAAAAAACTTTCCCTCTCATCACCCCCCACACCTGTAAACAAAATTGATTTCCGACAAAAACCATTCATTCAAAACACATCAAAACTGTGCAGGAAAACAAAATTTGGGCTCGAAATCGGTGGTGCCCAGTAACGAAAATTCACCACAGAACGAAGGCGATGGATTTGTAACACTTCCCTGGTAATAAATTCCAGGAAACAAGAACAATACTGATAATAACGATAACAACAATAATAATAATAATAATAATAATAATAATAGAATACGAAGGAGGGAAGAATAAGAACTATAACAAATAAGAGGAAGAAAAAAAAAGTATTAACACTCCAGGAAACATGAACAGTACTGATAATAACAATAACAAATAATAATAATAATAATAATAATAGAATACGAAGGCGGGAAGAACAAGAACTAGAATAAAAAAGAGGAAGAAAAAGCATAATATTAACACTCACGTTCCCAAATAGCGGTTGTGGCGGTGGTGGTGGTGGCGGCTTGCATAGTCCCGTTTTCTGAAAGAGTACCTATGTGGGGTTTACTCCTGAACACGTCGCTTAAGGTTACGTTAGGTTACGGTCAGGGTGAGATAGGTATACTCATTATCCAAGGTAACTTTGTGTGGGAATCACAATGAGGGTATTTTCGAGATTATCCTATGGTTAGTGTCGGAGCTACAGCCAAGCGTCTTCACTCGGAAACCACATACTCGCAAAGAGAACGGGAATATGTGGCCGGCCTGTCAACCCCTTAACCCCCCCCCCCCCACCCCCTCCACTCTTGGCCTGCAGATACCCACCCTGTACTGGAGGCAGGCAGGGAGGCAGGCAGTACTGGCTACAGACCCTACGTGACTCAGGGTGACGGTGATGATGACGGTGACGGTGAAGTTATCCATGTCAACACCGATCCTGAGGAATAGATAACACACACTGACATTTCACTTTTTTTTATTAATTTATATTTTTACGTTGAAGCCTACTTATATATCTTATACTTATAGTTAACCCCTTCACACCAAGGTCTTTCCTTTGCTATATCAAATTGTATGTTGTTTAGCCATAATAACTAAATATACCAAATTAGTTAGTGGACAAGGATCGATTGATTGATTTAATGCCTAAAAAGGTGAATGTGCCAGGTGGACAAGGATACTAAACAGGTCATATCAAAGACTACTCTATATATGTATACAGTAGTCTTTGGTCATATCTATAAAATCTTGCTTATAGTCACTAAAAATTGTCTAATGGTACCCAAATTACAGTGGAAAATTACGTTCTGGGTCTCAAGGGGTTAATGTGAATTTACTGATATTTATCAATCTACTATCATATGTATTATTAATCTTATATCACGTACAAATCAAGGCTATGTACTACCCTTCCTAACATTCCTGTGAGCCTAAAAACTGAGGGGAGACCATCATAGAAAACGGACCTTCAGCTATAACATCACAGGTGTCACTATAAAAATCCATCCTGCGCCAACCAACGGGCGGAGGGACAACCATCACGTCCCTCCAGACTGATATAATAAATAGCCTACTGGCGCTATAGGCTTCAACGTAAAAAAATAAATGAAAAAAAAACTTTAGAAAAAACGTTAAAAAAAAAAAAAAAAAAAAACGTAGAAGTAAATAAAAATGAATAAATATTCACTACATCACAATACTATGCCCCCGTATACACCTGTGGTACACCTGTACTCACCTGACATCATTAGCGTTCCGTGGGTGCTAGAGTAACTAGGAGTGGCGGGTGGAGGCAGGAGGGGACGTAAAGCCGGCCACACACACACCGGCGCGGCCTGTCCGGCCGACAAAATGTGGCGAGGCATCCTTTGCCGGACGAGACCCACACACACACCGGCCGCCTCATGAAAATATACAGTACACGTCGGACCACCGTGGTGACAACATGAATCCGCTGTCCGAAAATGACTTGTTGGCGATGGCTGCATGTGCAGCCATATATAATACTTATATATAATACGTCATACTATATATAATACGTCATATACAATACCTATATTATCATAAATACAATTATTACTGGTACAATTAGTCATTATCTGGCCGAGCGAGGGGCGGGCCGCGCCGGAAGGCACCCACACACACGCAGGCGGCAGGCCGCGCCGGACGGAATTTTCAAGCGCCGACTGATTTTCATCCGGCCGTTGCGACAGGCCCCGCCGGATGAAAAACACCCCCACACACACACCGGCCGCTCTAGCCACGCCCCTTTTCGTCGGCCGGACAGGCCGCGCCGGTATGTGTGTGGCCGGCTTAACAGTAACAGCGGTGGGGGGAGTAACAATGAGGGGGGGTGGCCGGGTGCCATATTCCCGTTTTCTGGAAGAGTATGTGGCGTTTACTCTCGTCTTGAACACGTCAGGTTAGGTTACGTTAGGTTACGGTTAGGGTAGGTTAATTTTTCCTTCAAAATCACTGCTAACTTTGCGTGGGAATCACAATGAGGCTATTTTCGAGACAATCTTATGGTTAGTGTCGGAGCTACAGCCAAGCGTCTTCACTCAAAAACCACATACTCGCATAGAGAACGGGAATATGCGGCCGGGGGGGGGGGGGGGGACGCCCTACAAAAATAGTGGTAGAGCAGGGGTCAGCAACCTTTTCAGTGCGAGAGCCAGAGAAAGCTTCTAGGAGTAGCCTGCGGGCCGGAGTGCCAAAGAGAACCCAAAAGTGACAGTGTACACATTTTTTATAGAAAAGCAGGCAAACCAGTGACTAGATTACAAGAAATTTATTGAAAAACATGCAAATCATTGACTCAGGGATGTCAACAAGAAAAGAAAAAAAACTCTGAAATAAAATAATAGGGCGACCAACTCATTCGAGCGCAGCGAAGCTGACCGAGCGTAGCGAGGGAACCTCCCAGCTGGGGGTTCGGGGTCCGAAATTTTTGTAAATTGCATGCTCTGAGAGAGCTTCTGAGAGGTCCTTGGTTATATCTATAATAATTTCTGGTCTCAATTTTGTCTGTTTTTGTGTCCACAATATGTGTATATGTATATATATATGGTATATCATGCAACTTAAATTGTGAAATGTATATGAATTACTAACCATTTTGACATGATAAATGTTTATTATTAACACTGTTTACGTTGGAAAAGTAATCACAACAAAATGTTAACATGTTTTGTAACAGAAGAAACCTCATCAAATACAGCTCAAATATGATTTGATGACCAACTTCGAATTATTGAATAATCCAATATCAAATAAGTTTCACAATAACTATAATCATGATAATAACATGCACACACAATGAACAGTAAACTTGTATTCATATTGCCAAATAACATGTACATGCAATATAATATATCTCACAACATATCAAATGTAATGATCAGACCAGGCAGTTTACCATATACATGATACAAATATAGTAACATTGGCAACCATGACAATTCACAGGTTAACATAGGGCTAGCCAACTATGTACACCCCCACCCCCTAAATTTTTAACCCGAATCTACACGATTTACAGAAATGACCCAGCTGGCAATAAAATACTCGGAAATCCGCGAATCCGCGGAAAATTGACATCCCTGTTGACTGCAGAAAACAGTTTGTAACAATATACAAAAAAATATAGTAAAAAGCAGGCAAACCAGTGACTAGATACAAGAAATTTATTGAAATACATGCAAATCAGTGACTGCAGAAAACAGTTTGTGACAATATACAAAATTTTTGTAGAAAAGCAGGCAAACCAGTGACTAGATTACTATAAATTTATTGAAAAACATGCAAATCAGTGACTGCAGAAAACAGTTTTATCAAGAGATATATAAATTAGTGGGATGGTTGGTGCTGTTTGCCATGGAGAAGTGATTCAATGTCTGGATCGATTGATGAGGTAGACAAGAGCAGAATGTCATTGAGGTGGCGGTCACTTAGCTGGGAGCGAATGCGAGACTTTGTATATTTCATTTTTGAAAAGAGTTGTTCACAACAGTAAGTGCTGCCAAACATGGCAACGATGCGTTTTACATGCTCAATGTAATTTGAAAATTTGTTAGAAGGGAGGACGAGGTCACGGAAGAAGGACAGTGGAGAAGCGGTACGGTACTTTGCCTTCAGTTCGTCATTACACTGAAGCTCCACAACTCCATCTGCAGGGGGCAGGGGCTTCGTCCACAGGAAAGTCAAATGGGGAGAACAGCTTGAAGCCCGATGCCGGAGCGAACTCTGGTGATGAGCAGGCACCTGGGATGGGCCTGCTGGCCGGCGGTAAATTCACCCCAAAGAGTGAGACGACAACCATTCGTCCACGTCATCTGGGCCGCAGGTCACCGCAATCGAGGGAACAGTAAACTGAGCAGCAGCGTTCACCACTGAACACAGCGTCGAATTACCTCGAGCCGTGGGGGTGCGTCATGTGTGAACTGAAAATTTTCATAAACCTTAATGAGGAGTAGCTGCGAGAAATTCGCAGCGTGCCTTCAGCGTGCTTCTTGCAAAGAGATAGAGGAGAATTTTGAGAGCACAGGGTCCTTAGCGAGTCGGTCGCACACGCGCGACAGCTCCTCCATGCACAACAGGCGGGCTCACAGGACAGTAAAGGCACCATAGCGTGCTTTGGGCTAGGGATTATCCAACCTGAGCGTGGTTAAGCTGAGGAGCGGACGGGTTGACATTCAACATCATGTCTCGAATGGTTCATACCGGTGCAGCAGGAGCGGACCCCTAGCTGGTGGCACGTGCACCTTGTGGATGGCCTGGGTAGTCCGCACGGACAGTGAGTGCTTTTAGCAGTCCTGACAGTTGACATGCTCCTTCCCTCCAGCAGAATCGAGGCAAAGCTCGTGCTGTCTGGTCTCCCACGGACTGGCAAGTATCTTTGAGGTAAGCCACATCTTCAGCACTGAGGCACGGGCCTGCAAAACGTTCAGTGTAAGTGACTTCTCCCATCAGGAACAAGCTGAAACCCTCAAACCGATGGGCACTTGACTCACAATAAAATTGCAATCATGTGCTAAAAAGATGAAATAAAAGAATAAGCACAAAGTGCGAAATAATATCCAGTTAGACGAATAGCAAGACAGTTACATTAAAAGCATCATAATTCAACGTTACGACGTCCACAATATTGTGAACAAACATGGGGTTACGCCCCTGCGTTCGACGTTGGCTAAGTGTTTGAATGCGTTTTGAAGGCGCGATGTTTCATAAGGCACGTAGCCATTAGTTGATCTTGCGGGCATTCGGGAGCCTAACAATTCATACTAGTGAGCAAGCAAGGGTGATGAGCGCGAGAGACTGAGAGCCGTAGTAGTCTGTTACGGAAGAGTGAAGAGCTGCAGTGCCTGAGAGTTTGAAGAAGACTCTCGGAGAAGATCGATGCAAGCGAGCTTGATGCTGGCTCCCAGGGGAGCGCATATGAGACTCTGAGAGAGAGACGCAGTTCAGAGAAGAAGGCGAGGGCTGTCCAAGCGAGAGAGAAAGTACTTCGGACGAGGGTTGAACCCCTCCATCTTGCCGTCGTCCTTACGATTGAACGTTCTGCTAAAGAGTAGAACAAGACAGAATCACAAGTTGTATACTTACCGCGTGTACAGGAATACTGAACAAGCGGCTGTGTAAAAAGTGATACACAGTTGAAGACTGAACTTCAGCTACCAGCTGTTCGGTACAGAGAATGTTAGCGATGTTCTTGGCCGCGCTTCCCTCTGAAATGTGCTGATTTGATGTGCGCGCATTGTTGCAATGGCTCAGAACCATTGTTTGATTGGCGGCGTGCGACACTGCCCATCGATACTAGAAGCGTGACGTGGTGAGTGGGGAGGGGGGGAAGGAGAAAGAAGAGACGAGAGGGAGAGAGAGAGGAGAGAGAGAAGAGAGAGGAGAGAGAGAGAGAGAGTTGGCACTCTCTCTCTCTCTCTCTCTCTCTCTCTCTCTCTCTGGACGTCGTGGTGGCCGTCGAGACGTTCCTGACTGATGTGTGTGACATCATGTGACAGAATCCCGGGCTATTGTCACTGATGCGGCGTGATCGAGGCACCGGACAAGGCGGCGGTGTAGCAGTGTGTCACCGTGAGGGACTGCAGCTTCAGTTACTGCCTGTCCCGGTCCCCGAGGAGATAGAAGCGATGTTCTTCCGCCTTCTCCTCACAGACAAAAGTGCTGTCTTGTTATGCGCTCTTTATCGCCCACAATGGCACGGCGCAGCACCCTTAGCCTTCCTCACCGACCAGCTGGACACCATCTTGGCCACCCGTGACTGCCAGAACAGCGTTATCGTGGGCAAGCTGAATCAGCACTTGGTGAAAAGGGCCTTCACAGAGTTGACAGTGGTCCATGGGCTCACCAATCACGTCACCTTCCCCACACACGTACGAGGTGGCTCTCTGGACCCAGTGCTCACTGATCTTCCTGCAGACTCAGTGCAGTGCAGCCAGCTGAACACAGTTGGCAGCTCTGATCATCATGCAGTGCTCTCCCACATTGGCCTAGACCCCGCCAGCGAGGAAACATGCCAGCGGGTCATTTGGCTGTGGGATAGAGCTGACTGGTTGGCCATCAAGCGCGTCCTGTCTGACACTGACTGGGCCGCCGCGCTCTGCGGTGACGTGGATCACAATGTGGCCACCTTCACCGCCATTCTCCTTGCCGCGCGGGACCAACATGTTCCACATAGAGTGTACGAGGCTGAGCCGCGAGACCAGCCGTGGTTCGGTTTCAGGTGTCGCCTTGCCGCGGAGTATAAATACAAGGCCTGGGTGCGCCTAAAGCGCCGCCCCACACAGAGGAACAAGGCCCTGCACCGCGCCACCTGTAAGGCCATGATCAGGACAGCTTCATGGGCCAGGAACAGGTGGGAAAATGACGTCAGGAGGAAACTAGCCTCCAATCAAGTTGACCCCAAGCAATGGTGGTCCTTGGTGAAGGAGAGACAAGGCACCGTCACCCAGGAGAGAATCCCGCCCCTCATCACACCAGCAGGAGACTGGGTGGTAAGAAACCAGGAGAAGGCAGACCTCCTGGCGACGCACTTCAGCAGGAAGAAGACGACACAGGACCCTGAGAGGCAGCCACCTCGCCTCACCCGTATGTGTCACCTGGGCCTGGACAGCCCGGTGGTCACGGAGGACATCGTGGCCCGCCTCCTGCGTACCGTCAACACCAAAAAGGCGCCTGGGCCTGATGGTATGAGTCCCTTCCTGCTCAAGCACTGTGCAGATGAGCTGATAAGGCCCCTCACGCACATCTTTCAGCAGTGCCTCCAAACGGGCGCCTGGCCAAGCCTGTGGAAGGAGGCTCGTGTCACGCCCGTACACAAGAAAAAGGAGAGGACTGATCCAGCCAACTATCGTCCAATCTCGCTCCTGTCAGTTGTCAGCAAGATCTTAGAAAGTATTATTGCAGAGCAACTGACCCGCCACCTAGAGGAGCACCACCTGATGTCCCCTAGACAGTACGGGTTTAGGAAGGACGCTCCGCCTCGGACCTGCTTCTCCTGCTCTCCAAATCATGGCAGGACTCCCTGGACTCTGGCCGCCCATCGCTGGTGATTGCCCTGGACATCGCCGGGGCCTTTGACTGTGTGTGGCACAAGGGCCTCCTGGCAAAGCTTGAACAGCTCGGCATCACGGGACACCTGCTGGCGTTGTTCTCGAGCTACCTGCACAGCCGGAGTCTGAGGGTGGTGGTGAATGGGAGCACGTCAGCCACGTATCCGGTGGAGGCTTCCGTTCCACAGGGATCGGTCCTGGGCCCCATCCTGTGGAACATTTACTTCAATGACCTCCTCCAAAACCTCCCTGTGGCGTCTGCCTATGCTGACGACTGCACCGTGTCCCACTCTACACTAAGAGGAACTGCGAACGTGATAGATGCCACCAACCGTCAACTTGGTGACATCACGGCCTGGGGAAGACGGTGGCAAGTCAAGTTTGCTGCCGAGAAGACCCAGGCCATGGTTATATCACGTTCGAGGGAGGACTCCAGGCTACTCGAGAGGAAGCTGAAGTTTGGGGACGATACCCTTGCCATCAAGGACTCCATCAACATCCTGGGGGTGGAGGTTTACTCCAGGCTCCGCTTTGACCGCCACCTGGAGACAGTAGCACGTCGAGCCTCCCTGAGGGTGACTCTCCTGCGCCGAGTAAGGCACCTGCTCGACGCTGACGGCCTCATGCGCATAAGGCCCAAGTGAGGCCCGTCATGGAGTACAGTCCTCTCACCTGGATGAGTAGTGCCCAGTGCCACCTGTCACTGCTGGACAAAGTGCAGAGGCGTGCTGAGCGCCTCATACACCCAACCGACGACCAATATCACAGGGAGCGTCACCCGCAGCAACAGTGGCAGCAGCAGCAGCGACGACAACAACAACAACATCAGCTGCAGTTCCAACACCAGCAACAACAACAACGACTACAGCAGGAGCAGTGGCGGGATGATCCCCGCTCCCAGCTTGACAGCCTGGGGCACCGGAGGAGAGTCGGTGCCCTCACAGTGTTGCACAAGGCCCAAGTGCAACACTCTTCCCACCTTGCAGGACTTCGGGTCCCGTGGAGGAGGTCAGAGCGCGCTACGAGGACGGTAGCGTCAGGTGATCTCCTTGAGGCCCCGAGGACCCACACCGTGATGGGCCAGCGAGCCTTTACTTGGGCCACGGCGACACTGTGGAACTCCTTCACGGTTGAGGTGGATGTCGTGGCCATGAACACCCAGCAGGTGAAGGTGGCGGCCCACAGATGGTGCCGCCTACATCCGCCTTAGTGCCCGCAAGGCGTAATAGTGTCGTGTCAATAGTGATACATAGTGACACACACACATAGTGACACACATTGACACAGTGACACAGTGTACGTGTAAATAGTGCGCCTGAAAAGCGCCTGTGACGGACAGTGACCCTCAGTCTGTAACATTATATATTTAGTTTATCCTATAAGGCATAGCTTTCAGATAGATGTCCCCGGGACAGGGAACATCTTTAACTTCTGCCACCCATTGCCTTCAACAACCTCTTTGCTATTTGTAGCCCCATGTATCCCATGTCAGTTGTTTAAATAAAAAAATAAAAAAAAGAGAGAGAGAGAGAGAGAGAGAGAGAGAGAGAGAGAGAGAGAGAGAGAGAGAGAGAGAGAGAGAGAGAGAGAGAGAGAGAGAGAGAGAGAGAGAGAGAGAGAGAGAGAGCGCCAGATAAAAGCTTTAAATTAACTTCCGCACTTCTACTTTTAACACTTCTGGTAATGAATCATAACACTCTATTAGCTCTATTTCTAGCCTCAATACATTGTTTCCTAGGTCGGAGGTCTGGGCTCACCCTCACTCCAAGATCTTTTTCACCTTCTGATCTTTTCAGCGATACATTGCGTATGGTGTATCTATTACCAGGGTTTTTCTACCAACACTCATAGCAAAAACCCTGGTAATAGATACACCATACGCAATGTATCCTTAGATTTTGCAATGATTCGCAATGATTTCCTTAAACATTTCCTTCTCAGGCCTAAATTTCCTTGAAATCAGGACATTTCCTTGCCAGTGGAAACACTGGTTCACTGTAACATCAGGGTTGCCAGATAGTTGGGCGGGTTTATGGCCAGATTAACTGATAAAAAAAGTATTAACATTTTTATATTAAATGTATTTAAATACTCATAAAAG